>CM076572.1:899136967-899406115 GCA_034641835.2 Pinus albicaulis | reverse complement strand
CTGTTCTTCATTTGTTTTGTTCTCCATTTCCTATCTGTTTCATTCCATAAAATCAACTTAAGAGATCCTTTTGACATGAGTGACTTGCCCCATGGATCCTTCTTGAACCTTGTTGTCCAATTAAAATCCTCCTATGACTCCATAGCCCAATGGGTTAAAAAAAATTTTGCCTTTTATGTCATCTGAATCATTCCTTCATTTGCATACATCTTCACCCTTTATTTTGAATTTCCTTCAACTTCATCATGTCTTTTCCCAACCAAAAAACAAACAAACAAAACCCATGCTCTTCATAACTAGTCTAATATCACATTTCAGGTTTTAAAGATCACATCTTTAAACTCATTCATAGAGAGATCCCTCTCTGGATTCAGGATGGCTAGATCCTTGAATTCCACAGTGGTTTGATGTTGTCTTGTCTTTTGGTCTTGCCAATCTGGCCAAAACATAGGAACCCCAACACTAGGCACCGAACAAGAGTAGGAGCTGGAACCAAGGTACACTGCCCTCTAGGCCTGTCTTCTGGAATGAATGAGCTGATGTTGACAGAAGGAGGTCCGCCATAGGTGAGGCAATAAGGGATCCTCAACTAATGCACGAGAGAAAAGAGTAGAGCGATTGAAAAACTGACACCAATGATGATGATGAAATGGGCAGTACTGAGTAGCGAATGGACGACTTCCCTTGTTAAAGCATAAAGGGCATGGATGACTTGGCAGCAACTGAAAAAATATCATGAGGGATAGGGGATAGTGGGACTGAAGGCTATAATGTGCGACACGAGAGAGGGGCCAAGAAATGAAGGATGGAGGACTATAGCGGGATACAAAGCGACTCGGGATAGACTCCATGAATGCGATGATGACTCAACTCATATGCTCTAAAAAAGGGCGACTCGATGGTGCTGCCACACAGTAAGGGTCCAATGGGGGATCATAAAAACATGAGTATAAGGTGGTAACTCATGATGAACATCAAAACGATCATGGACAAGTATGGAGGCCAAGTGGTGCCCCTAGTATGAGTGTTGCAAGTGAAGAAATTCGATTTTGAGGAGGGGTGATGGTTGAGGGGCATAGGTGCCCCCAAGCATGTTGTGGTCATGCCAAAATTTACTTAGAAAAAGGGGAATCTAAACACATTTTAATGATGTGGTGCGCCATTTTATTTCATTATGGTTATGCAGTTTGAGAAAGGAAATGGAGGATTACCAATCTCTTTTAGTACTGCATATATGAATAAAATGGACTTTAAGTTTCCGAGTTAGGATACCTAGTGTCATTATCCCAAAGAGATTATTTGGAGATAATGAACTGATGCTCGCCTAGAAAACCCATAGGTTGGTCAACAACAATGTCTAAGAGACTGGGTTGCTGATGGAAGATGAAAGAACGATAAGGGGTATCATCCCGAGAGTGATCTGAAGTGATATGGGACTCTAGAGGTGCTTCTAAATGTGGAAGAATAATGGTACTAAAGTTGACACGACCAAATGCACTAGGATATTTGTGGAGAATTACTTCTCCTGGACTCGAAAATATGGGTGCCCCCTTACCCAGAGATTGGGTGTCAATGTAATGGCCACAAGGTGTATGTGGTTCGAGTGCATGGGTTCAATGTAAGGGGGGAGAGATAAAGTCACGGGTGGTGATTTCTTCCATAATGTCTTCATTGCAATAGAAGATGGGGTTACTGACATGGAAAATTTTAGGGGCTAATATTCGCAGGTGGGCTAATTTTCCATGGTTTTTCCAAAAAAAAGATTCGCCAATTTCCATTTTTTTATAAAAATGATTCGCCCAAATTTTACAATATAAAATTATTTTACATTAAAAATCACCAAAATTATATAGACAATATATCTAATATTATTATAAATTTGAATAATTTTACAAATACATGAATAAACATTTTATAATTTGCATATTAGGGCCTAGTGAGATTCGTCAATTATTTAAACTTCAAGATAATTTCCCATCCTTCAAATTATCCTTGGTGACTGGTGGAAGGAAGACCACCTGACATGGTGAAACTACCTGACTCATCATCATGAGAAGAGAGGTTCACATGCGCATCGTCATGGGGGACGACAGGAGAGTAAGCAGATAAATGATCTATCGATGTTGAGCCCAAGGTGATCGCTGAAGGGGGGTTGAGCGAAACAACAGGGGAGGATTCAGAGGGAATGTTCCCCAATGGTCTCATCGATGATTATAGGTGAAAATGGTGGTAGAAGGCCCCGTCATCTCGAAATCAGGAGTGGTCATGTCTCGTAGTTATGCCGAAGCAAAATGCGCAAATAGGGGAGAGGTGGACTCGTTGCGCTGGTCCTCGAAGTGGCGGACCGTGGCTAGAGAGGTGCGGAAGTCCTCGAGGCAAGTACAGAGGTGGGTATAATGGCCATGGAGATCACACAAAGCACAGGGGTGGTTGGTGTGCATATTCTTAGTGTTCTTGGCCGCGGTCGCGGAAGGAACAAAGGCTTCTGGGACTGTAGACTCAGGGAACGCGACATTAACCATGGGATTGAGATGAGGAAATTCAGGACAAGTAGGGGTGGTGTGACCGAAAATGTCAAAAAAAGCACACTGGGTGGTACACTTTGGAGGCTGAGGAGGAGTACATTTTTTCGGGGTGGCCTTGTCCTTTGATGTCCTCTTATGAGCTTTTCCCCCTTTTCCTAATACTGTCGCAACAGGAGGGGGTTCCTGTTGAGGTGTCTGAGGCACTGTAGCAGCAGGAGAAGTCATGGGGACCGGTTGGACCGTGGTCAAAGCAAGATAAGGTTTTGGATGACCGTGCGGGGTAGCATCTGGAAGATCGAGGTACTAGACGGGGATTCCCAGGGTCAGGTTAGGAAGAGAAAGGGTGCAATGACAGGTACCGAGTATACTCCGAGGGGGGGAGCAAGGAACGGTATCTGACCGGAGGGGTAATGGCCAGGTGGGACGGCTTCAAGATGGTTAAGGTCTGGAGGAATCATTCCAGGAGGATAGAAAGGCTCATGGATACCAACTACAAGTGAAGGGATAAGAGCAGGTTGCGGAGAGCGCGATTGTTGACTAGCCAAAGCAGGTTACTTGAGAGCAGCCCGAGACGATTGCATCATGCAAACATTCGATGAGCTGGGATCAGAGACAAGAGGAGGGGGAAGACCAGGGAAGGTTCCAAGAAAAGAGGATTCTTTGTAGATGCCGGGAGAGACAGTCGTCAAAGAATCGACGGTTTTCTTATTGGCTACAGAAGAGATGGTCGACTCAGGGGAGGTCTGAGATTTTGACTCATGATATGTCAAATGGTCAATGGTGACTATCTTTCCATTATGAGGGAAAGACATCTTGCGGTATACCATGGATGGGACAACAGACATGGCATAGGTGTAGCTTCGCCCCAACAGAATGTTGTAATCTAGAGGGGCGTCAATGACTTCAACGTCAATGCAAATAGTCTTGCCCGCAAGAGTGATAGGACAATTACAGAATAGGCCAATGGGTTGGGAGGCGTGGCCATCCCACGCTCGAAGGGTGATCATGGAAGGGGCCAACTCAAGAGATCCGAGCTATTTCCAAACCGAAGTGGACATCACACAGGTGGATGCCCCCTCATCAATAATGCACCGAGAAACATTAGCATTCCGGATTTTGACTGGGATTTGGAAGGCTACGGAAGCAGGAAGAGGAGGATTTTCTGATTGATGAGCGTCGAAAATAATCAATTGGTTATCAGCAGGATCTATAGCGCCCATGGCGGATAGTAGAGCCTTCTTTTGAGAAGGGCATGACTGGAGGAGTTCCAGTGTTGAAATGGCAGCAGGAGATTGTGCCAAATCATCTACTATGCTATACGAATGAGCAGCTTGACCAGAAGCAGCATTTCGGCGTAATGGTCCCTTAGGAATCTTGGTATGAACCTTAACTTTGGGTTGAGGGATATGCAAGGGACCATTGGATGTCGAAAGAGGCTCTGTAGAACCTGAAGAAGGTGACTCGGGGACAGACGGAGTGGGAGGCTTGGGGTACGGACAGGACTGAGTTTGAAGGTTAAGGTCGACAGTTAGAGGTTGATCAGAGTTCATCATGAGGATCTGGTAATTGGAGGAACCAAATGGAAGATGTTGAGTGGCTACCTGACCTTCAGGTAGTTGATTAGCTACAAATCCTTGCTGTGCATCCACTTGCTCTTGAGGGGGTGGTGACTGCTGTGGCGGGGGTTGAGAAGGCAAGGGAAGTGGAGGTGCTGATGCTGGAGGAGCTAGAGCACCAAGCTGCAGATACGAAGAATAAGGGGGTTGGGTAACAGTGTGGTAAACAGGAGGTTGGGCCAAAAGAGGAGGCATGTCGTATCCTGGATACATGCTACCGGGAGGGGAAAAGGTGCAGGAGGTTCTCCCCCCCCCCCCCCCCCCCAAGGAAAACCATAACCCATGGGAGGTTGGGTGTATGGATGAGAGAGAGATCCAACGGTACCGTCTGTTAGTGTCAGTCCAGTCATACTACCATCAGTGATCAAAGCTGCTCTTTTGAATTTGCATATTAGGTGTCTCATACCGAATAAAATTTTACCATTCCGCTAGGTCATGGATTCATTGATGGTAGTAATTTTTATCAATTTTCCCTCGTGAGGTACTTGCTGATTTTCCTCCCTATGGTCTTCAGTCATTAGTCTCTTTCATTCTCAAAATCATATCAGTAGGTCATAGGATGGGTCTCATTAGTCTCTAAGGTTTCACCACGGTCAAATTAATGAGTTAAGTGTCAATAAAGATCAGCAAGGTCATGAGGAAGTCAATAATTACAAAGGCACAACACCAGGAAGACCAAAGATATCATTTATTCTGTTTGGTGCAATTTTCACCTCAAAACCATGTTTTGAGGTGAAAATATAATACTTTGCTTTTCAGTCACAATTCAGAAGTTGTTATCTCCACAAAGTAATGTCCCTGCCTTCAGAGAAGTTTTTCACAGCATGTTCGGTTCCAGATCATCTTCTAAGCAGATCCATCAGAAAGAAATCGGAAAAAGCTTTCCAACAGTATACTACTCTCTCAAAACTGACTTATGAATTGAATTTTATGTTTAAGTGAAGTAAAAGCCCTCTATTCCCTAAGCTCCCCCCTATGTCCCATTTTTCCTTTTAACTTTATGTTCATTTCCCTTTAAAAACCCCTTTTTTCCCGTTTCCGATCATAAAAATCGCATCACAAAACTTGGAATACATATGCGATCCGATTAAAACCACTTCCTCTTTTCCACACCCATAGACCTTATAAGCAAAGTTATATCATATATAACCCCCCCCTCCATATAAACCACTTCCCCACCACGCATATAGTCAAAACTTTATAATGTAAAGTTTAAAGTTTTATTTTATAAATCGCAATCGCAAAACTCTTTCGATCGCAACATCTATATGAAGAGCTCCGATCAGTCCATCGCAAACACTTGCGATGCGATTGATCACACAGAACTCCGATCATCACAATCGCAAGGCCTGCCTCGACTCTTCCGATTGCAACATCCCCTGATTGATCCAGCAACGTCGATATTCCTCCGCCAATCGGACATTCCAATCGCAATGTTTTCCGATCGCAACATCCCCCGATTGATCCAGCATCGTCGATCTTCCCCGTCGATCGGACGACTCTCATCTAATGGCACCATCGCAATCGACGCTTCCATAAGTCCCTCTCCGATCTCGACATCCTCCGATTGCGACTCCCGATTCCCATCCGACCGTTGATTACCCCCGCCGATCGGATGGCCCACAATGAATCACATCTCCTCCTCCGATCGCATTGCAAACCCCTTATGTTCCGTTGCGATTGCGATCACTCCCGATCTCCGATTGCGATTGGCCCTTGGGTCCCACCATCAGTACTTCCACCCGTACATATAATAAAGGCCTTTTTCCTTTGTTAAACCCGAAAATTTGGTTTTAAATTATATGCAAAAGGTTTCCCCCCCAATCGCATCATAAATATTATATGCACCATCCCGCTCCTCCTCCCATTCCAATTGTGATTTGCGATGGCGCTGTTATATTTTATTATATGTCATATATCCCTCCGCCCTTCTCTGAAACTCCGACTGTGATTATACTATTGTTTTAGATTCATATCTCTGCCCCGCTCCCGATTCCGATTGCGATTTTTATATGACTCCTGCCTCTTTTCCCTTCCCTTTTCCCATTTAAAAATGCATTTTTCCCTTCACGAAAGCATAAATTCAATTCAATTTATTTCAAACGGCAGATTAATAAAAATTCAATTTGCTTCAAAGGGGCTAAAGGGAAGCAAAACGTCAGAGGCCGAGAAACAAAATGTAACAGTCACATCTTCAGTTACGATTCCTCCTCCTCCCATCGATATATATTCCCACAAATTATGTCTATTTATTGTAAATTCCAATCATTTGTAAAGGATCTGAGTTCTGGGAAAAGTGTGGAAGAAAAACTCTGCGCTCCATTGTACAGTATTGGCAGGGAATTAATAAAATTATGCAACTCTGATTTGTGGGATTCATGTGATATGAGTTTTAGCATATGTTTCTCTTCTGTGTTTCATACGTACATTGTTATGTTTCATCATTCATTTATAAACATTTCCAGTTGAATGTTTCCAAGTTAGAAAGGTAGAATCCATCTTATATGATCTACCTTGGGGACTCATTCATACTGAGTGTGTTTTCTTCTGTTTGAAAAGGATCCATGTATTATGCCCTTTTCAGCTCCTCAACAGTCTTCCCATTTCGCCTTATTTCAATTTGATTGTTAAACCTCTTGCTTGCCTTGCCCCATGAAATATCCTGTGTCCTTGATTTAATTCCTCAGCTCATGCTGTCCTGTTGTCCCATACATCCCTGAAAATTCAGTCATTTATCAAAACCCTTTTCATAGTCATATATCTATCCTAAAATCAGTTTATTAGCGTGTTATTGAATATCTATTCTACGGAGAGAGCCCTCTCCTGTCCTTGTAGGGCTAGCTACAAGGCTGAGCGTGGTTTAGTTGTTACCCTGATTTGCCTTTTTTCAGCCTAAGGTTCAGATTGGGTGGTAACACTGTCGGCGGCATGAGGTGCCCTCAGTGCGTTGGCACCACCGGGTCTAGGGAGATGAGGTAGAACGGTATAAACATAACCCGTCTGAGCGTATATCAGGTCATATTTTAATGCCATTTGGAGGGCGATTTCTTCGGTTTGAGGAAAATGCAATGCGACATCTTTCCCGATAGGAGGCAAGAGAGATCTAAGGAACCAGTCCATGTAGACACGGTCTTCGAAGGTATGGGATTGACATAGGCTCTTTCTTCTCCGCCATTCCTAGACATGATTAGATAGGCGGGTCACAGATGATTGACGGAAAGAATTCAAAAGTTCGATACCAATGTCATAACGAAGGGGAAGCTGGATGTAAGATAAAAAAGCCCGGGAAAGAGTCGCAAAGGTGGTATCAGAGGAAGTGGCTTGATCAACATACCACTTAGAAGCTGCTCCTGTAAGTGTTCGTTGGAACAACTGAAGATGGACAGAGTCATCGGTAATCGAGTTAGATGAACACCACATGTGGAAATATCGAACATGATTTGAAGGATCTTCTCCAGCAAGGCCTTCAAACTTTGGGATCTCGGAAGAGAGCTTTGTCGGCATAGCAGGCCAACTAGTGTCATGGTGTATAGGGTCGTTTATCAACCGGTCCAAATCGGGGAGGCTGAGGCCTGCCATGAAGGGGAGAAAGGGCGCAACCGAGGTAGTTCCTGTGGCAGTTATGCTAGTAGCATTCCTGGCAGTAGGGCCGGGATTACTGCCAGCGTTAGGCCCTGGACCAGACATAGTGAAGGTGACAGGGGGAGAACCAAAAGTAAAAATAAAACCCAATGAATCAGAAGAGGATTCAGAGTGCGGACTCGGAGGAGGACTAACTCGACTACGGCAGGAAGGAGTAGGTCGACCAACCAGAAACTGAGGGTGAAGGCCAAGAAGTCTCCGGGATATACGCCTTGGGGGCACAATGATGATGGCACAAAGGGAAGAAGAATGACCAACAAGGGCAGGGAGGTGCAGAATCAAGTGATTAAAATGTCGAAACAAGGGCAGAGAGGTGCAGTGTCAATTGATTTTAAATTCTTGGTCCAACGGTATTAACCAGGCTCTTCTTCGCTTAGGGTGAGTGTGTGGCATGCGTTAATTTTAATTTTTAAACGCAGACATTTTGAGAGCAAAAGAAAAAGTGTGTTGTGTAACTCAAAATAAACCTGCAGATAACAGTATATAAAACTGTAATAACAGAAAATTAATAGCTAACAATGCATCAATCTAACCCAAGAAGGTGGGTCTCTCAAAAACTAGTCTAACAGAGGGAAAAAATCTAGTCAAAACACACTGAAAATAAGCCAATAGATCTAAGGTCGGGAGGGATAGGGATCTAAAGGATAAATGTGCTAAAAAGAGGTGCAGAAAATAGCAAAGAGACAGAGGCAAGGTTGTTGTGAAAGAGGAGGAAAAAAGCTAAAGGAAGTAGGGAAAAGGAGGTGACCCTAAAGGCAAACCAAAACAAAACTATATGAGGTGATTTGGATGGAAAAATAGCTAATCGAAAAGAGATCTGAAGAGGAGGGATTAGATCTGTAAAAGAACTGGCTAAAACTCTGAAAATTTAGACACCTGTAACAGCTAAAACTCTTCCACAAAAAGTGGAGGGTGCTGAAGCCCTAGGGGGCTATTTTCCCACTTAGTTGAGCAAAACAGACCAAGAACAGGTCTAAACAGGCGGAGACGGAGGCTGGAAAACCCTGACATAAGCTTCAAACAAACCCAAAAAACTTTAAGAAAATCTGCAGAAAAAAGTGCAGGTCGCACGTTCTGACCCATTTTCTATCCAGGTCGTAGTGTTGAGGCTGAAAAGTGTGTCCTGCAGTCCAGGTCATAGGTTCTAGGCCAAAAAGTGTGACCTGCAGCTGCGGGTCTCTCGGCGGCAGATGCAGAAAAAGTTGTCGTCTCAGTTGCGGCTGATGTCTGTTACCTGCGCAATAGGGCCAGAAACACACGGAAGTTAGAAATTTTAATGTTTTAGGGTTTTAGAGGTGAAAAACACCATAAAAATAGGAAAAACAAAAAGCTGAAGAGAAACCCTAGGGTCTGAAACAGCTGGATATGCAGGAATATAAAAAACGACATCGGTCATAAATGAAAACCCGTGTGGAGTCACCAATAGTTAGGATGAATATTTAGTGTATATGTAAGAAAAAATACCCTTTTATTTGTGCATAACAAACAGCCCTAACATCAAAAGATGGCTGCTAATATCTTCATATCTACAAAAAGGTGATCAAGACAAATACTGCAAATATCTAGATCTATGCATAAAAGACATTAAACAGCAAGTAAAATAAGATTTTCTCCATGCATCCCATAGACAAGACAATAATTATGTTTTAAAGAATTTTATATTAATGGCACCTGGGAGGAAAACAAGAAGGATGTTACCAGTTCTCCTCAATGGAATGGGTTCTTGAAAGTCCTCAACATTTCAGATCTAAAATTTTTCTCTCTTGTTAGTGTAGAAAACCCATACAAAATATAGAACTCAAAGGGAGCTCACAAAGAAAAGATAAAAAATATGACAATGATAATGGCTCAAAGTCAGACCAAGAGTAAAGATCCAGAGTGATCTCATGGGCAACAAAAGGTGATGAATGTTAGGAAAAACCCTTCTATTTATAGAAAAATATTAGGGTAGTCTAGAACTTGGTGCATGAATAAAATATTATTAACCAAATTCTAGAACCACCTTTTAGGAGTATTTTATTATATTTGTTGGAGGGGAAAGGATTTTGACTTGGGTCAAATCCTTTATTTGTAAATAATAAATAAATAAATGATTTATTTATTATTTTTAAGGAAATGGTGGGAATATAATTAAATAAATAATTATTTATTTAATTATTTATAAATGATTTAGTCAAATTTAACTAGGAATATTATTTAAATAAGGTTTAAATAACTTATTCCTAGGAAATAATCAATTAAATAAGGATTTATTTAATTAATTTCCTTGTTTTGGGTTAAATATGACCAGGAATAATAATTAAATTGATGGTTAACTAATTATTCCTTGAGGAAATACAAAAAAATATAGATTTGTTTATTATTTCTCTTTGGGGTTTCCTGTTTAGACCATAAACAACTTAATAAAGGTGTTTTACTAAGTTATTTCACATAGTGAAAGCAATTTTACTTAGGGTAAAATTGGTCTTACATGGTGTACTAGGGTCCATCTAATGATAATAGGTTAGATGACTAAAAAATGGTGTAACAATTGTTATGTAGGCTCTGGTTATATTGTGACCCCTTAGACTCCTATATATAGAAAGTAGGTTTTGTCATTTTAATCATCTAAGAATTATTCATTTATGTAATGTAAAGTAGGTTTCCCCCTCGAAGAGGCTGATTTCTAAGTTGTTGATATATTTTTTCTTCCATTTTGTGAGTTGGTTGCAAAACATATTTTTTTTAATTTATTTCTATATTTAGTTTTAATAACGCTATATTATTTATGTTATATGGTTAAGGTGTATATATACATTATCGGCTTCATTTGTTTTGTACGCTAGTCAAATAAAATAATAGGTAATTAAAATTAATTAAATAATAATAATTACAAATTAATTAACCTAACCAAGTTAATTAGTTAAAATTAATTAAATAATTATATTTACATATTGAAATTAATTAAATTAACAAGATAGAACTAAAATATATTTTTTACATAATTAAGCCCATGCAGTGAGAATCACTCACACTTTGGACAAGCGTTATTTTCAAACCGTAAATCTAAACTCAGCAAAATTAGAGTTGTTGGGAAGTTAGCAAGAAACCACACACAATGAAACAATTAAAGTGAAAACTAAGAAAAATTAAAATCCCGCAAAATTAACAAAATCAAAGCATGAAAGGAGCGATATGCCCAAAATTTACATAGACAGTCCCCATAAATTTTGTAAAAAGAATTAGCCGGGGGGGGTGGGTGTAGGCCTCAACAATGGCAACCCACGAGGAAGAAACAATTATCTCTAGTTAAAAATATAATGAGTTGAAATTTACCAAAATGTTGAAATGATGAATTTTATCAAGCATACAGACACTAAAACATTTCTCATGGGTCTCACATTAATTGATAAAGAAATATAAGTTCTAAAAAGATAAGTACTTGAAGTAGATTGAGTTTAAAACCATGAATCCATTTTTTTTAAATAGTTAATTTTAAATTTACCTCATGCGAGTGATAAAAGAGATACATATATGAATTTTGTTGAAAATTTAGTAAGGGGTGGATTCTTTTACTTTTGTCTTAGTCAAAGATATTAATTCGAATTTAGTCTCATATTTGTTTGAGTTAGCTTTCAGTTAACATGTGTGTTATTATGAATCTCAATTCCAAGCGTACGAAAAAAGAACACTTTAGCTGTGCATAACAAACAGCCCTAACAGTGAATATGGCTACCAATATCCTCAGATCTGCAGTTAGGTGATCAAGATAAATGCTGCAAAAATCTAGATCTATGCTTTAGAAGACATTAAGCAGTAGAAAAAACAAGATCTACTCCATGCATCCAATAGACAAGACAAGAATATGTTGAATGAATTTTGTATTAATGGCACTTGGGAGGAAAACACAAGAGGGTGTTCCCAGTTCTCCTCAATGGGATGGGTTCTTGTAAGTCCTTAGCACTTCAGATCTAAAATTCCTCTCTTGATGGTGTAGAAAACCCAGACAAAATGGTAGCAAAATATGACTATGATGGTGGATCAATAGTCAGACCAAAAGTATAGATCCAGAGTGATCTTTAGGCAACAAAAGGTGGTAAATGAATGGGAAAACCCTTCTATTTATAACAAAATATTGAGTTAATCTAGATATTGGTGCATAATTAAGATATTGTTAACCAAAT
Organism: Pinus albicaulis; assembly: GCA_034641835.2. NCBI lineage: Eukaryota > Viridiplantae > Streptophyta > Pinopsida > Pinales > Pinaceae > Pinus > Pinus albicaulis. The sequence continues at coordinate 899,394,169 of CM076572.1, read as the reverse complement.
CAAGATCCAAATTTTATGGAATATTTTATTATATTTGTTGGAGGGAAAAGGAATTTGACTTGGGTCAAATCCCTTTATTTGTAAATAATAGATAAATAAATGATTTATTTATTATGTTAAGGATGTGGTTGAGTAATAATCAAATAAATAATTATTTATTTAATTATTTAAAGGTGCTTTAGTCATATTTAACAAAGAATTACTAAATAAGGTTTAAATAATTATTCTTAGAAAATAATAAGATAAATAATGATTTATCTAATTAATTTCCTTGTTTTGGGTTAAATATAACCAGGAATATTAATTAAACTATTGTTTAACTAATTATTCCTTGAGGAAAATCAAACAAATATAGATTTATATAATATTTCCTCATGGGATTTCCTGTTTAGACCATAAACAACTTATTAAAGGTGGTTTACTAAGTCATTTTCATAGTGAAAGAAATTTTACTTAGGGTAAAATTGGTCTTACATGGTGTACTTGGGTCCATCTAATGATAATAGGTTAGATGACCAAAAAATGGTGTAACAGACTGCCCCCTAGTGTGCGAGCGTTAAGATCTAATCGTATGACCAAAGTACGTTGTAAGAACTCAATCACTAGACATCGAAGGGGAAGTCAAAGAGAGAGAAGTATAAGGTAGACCAAAGTACTGAAAGAACTAGACCCTAAGGAGGCGAGACTTGTAGGTGCGACAAGTCTCTTTGATGAGTAAGTATCTGTGCTATAGGCAACGGGAGAGGCATACCTATGCCTACCGAGGCAAAGTACAAAAAAATAAGGCATCCAGTAAACAAAGGGACTGAACAATATAGTACATGCTGGCATAAACATGAGCCTGATAAAAAACACGATAATGAATCCCACAACATATTGTGCCTGGGATAACAGCCAGGACTTGTACAATGATATCTGAGTACATGAGATATAAATACAACCCAAATGCCCCTGAAAATAGGAAAGGGCTCTGAAAATCTGAATGATACATGCAAACAAAAAGGTGTTGCAAGCGGCTGAGGCTAACATCATCAAATGTATGGAGCTACATCAAAGGTTGTAATGAAGAGGTCATCCGGGTATGTGGGGGGCTACCTGTAGGGCCACCCCCTCATGAGGGCTGAGACATTTCACACACACCCGGGAATCACTAATATCAGTTGTTGCATCACTGAACCATCAAGTATACAGATCTTGATCATGCTGAAATGAGTTGGACCTGAGAAACAATCAAGTCAAATGGAAATAAGGAGTCCCTTTGCCTAATCCGAGGCACTGAACAAGAGTGGAAGATGGAACCAAGTTACATCGCCCTTTAGACCTGTCTTCTGGAATGAATGAGCTGATGTCGATAGAAGGAGGTCCGCCATAGGTGAGGCAATAAGGGATCATCAACTAAGGCACGAGAGAAAATAGTAGAGCGACTGAAAAACTGACACTAATGACGGTGATGAAATGGGGGGGTACTGAGTAGCGAACGAATGACTTCCCTTATTGGAGCATAAAGGGCGTGGATGACCTGGCAGCGACTGACACAATATCATAAGGGATAGGGGATAGTGGGACTAAAGGCCATAATGTGCGAAAAAAGATAGGGACCAAGCAATGAAGGATGGAGGACTATAGTGGGATGCAAAGGGACTCAGGATAGACTCCATGAATGCAATGATGACTCAACTCGAATTCTCTAAACAAGGGTGACTCAATGGTGCTTCCACACAGAAAAGGTCCAATGGGGACCATAAAAACATGAGTACAAGATGGTAACTCACCACGAAATTCGACATAAGCGTGGACAAGTATGGAGGCAAAGTGGTGCCCCCAGTACGAGTGTTGCAAGTGAAGAAATTTGATTTTGAGGAGGGGTGAAGTGACCCTTCTTGGATAAAATGTGTCTTGGTGAAGTATCAAAACACAAAAAGCATGAGATGGCTACCTAAAGAAAATAAAACATGCTTTCCCAGAAGGAAATGCTAAGGGTAATATCTCTTCAAATAGAGTACATTGTGAGGATTGGGAAGGGGATGGCCTTCAAATTCCTCTAATAGATATGCTCCCCGACCTAAATCCTTACTGATAATGTAAGGTCCTAGCCATAATGAGTCAAAATTCCCATGACCAAGTACATCATGGGCTTGGTAATACACCAGAACAAGATTTCCTTCATGAAAAGTACTAGGGTGGACTTCTTGGTCATATTGAGCTTTGGTGCATTTCTTAGCCGCCTCAATGGTTTTCAATGCAACATGACGGTCTTCGGAAGCATGCTCAAGCATGATAAGTCATCGTTCTAAAGGTTGGGTGTCAGGGAGAAGTTCGACGGCTAGATGAAGAGAAGGGATTTCACACTTGATCGGTAAGACTGCCTCCTCTTACAAAACAAGGTGGAAAGGATTAAACCCAGTGGCGGTTTTAACAAAATTTTGGTAGGCCCACAAAGCAGGGAAGTGCATAAGGTGCCAGTTGGTTTTGTGCTTATTCACCATCCGTTGAAGCATGGTTTTAAGAATTTTATTGACTGCTTCAACTTGGCCATTACCTTGGGGGTAATAAGAGGAGGAATATTAGTGCTCAAAGCCCAACAGTGAGGATAGCTCATGCCATATCTCATCTTCAAAATGTCGGCCATGGTCAGAGACCAATTGTTTTGGAACTCCGAATGGAGCAATCATGTGGTTAAAGAAAAATAGGGCTGCGGTAGCTACCGTGTTGTTAAACGTTGGCATGGCCTCAACCCATTTGGTGAAATAGTCAATTGCCACGATGATATACTTATGGTTACCAACCGATGACGGTCGACACTCCATAAATTCTATGGCCCACTTACAAAAGGGACCAGTTGAGATGACAGGATGGAGGGGAGCCAGAGGGGCTCATGCCTTAGGGGAAAAATGTTGGCAATTGGGATAGTGTTTGACTGCCTCAATGAAATCACCAAAGAGAGAAGGCAAAAATTACCCAGCGCGCATGATTTTCTGAGCAGTGGCCAGACCGGAGAGGTGGCCACCACAAGCACCGCTATGACAATCATTGAGGACTTTTTCTACTTCAGCGTGTGTGAGCCAACGACAAAGGACAGAGTCTACATTGCGACAATAAAGGTCGTCACCGATAAGAAGGTAGCGGGGGGCCTGGTGTCAGATATGTCGTCGAGCATCATGGTTAAGATGGAGGGTGAACTTCTAAGTTCGCAAATAAGTGATGATGTCCCCATACCAAGGGTCATCAGTGGTAATGGAAAATAAATGTTCATTGGGGAAATTATCATTAAATGGAGGAACCTGCGTACCTGTAGGTAGTTCAGAAATGATTTCGGCGAGGGCTAAACCTTTCTTACTTTTTGGTGTGACAAATTCAAGATCGAATTCATGTAGGATCACGATCCAATGGGCATACTTCCCACTAATGATTCAACGACTCAATAGGAAGGCCACGGGGTTGGAATTAGTCATGGCCTTGGTGGAATGCATGAGGATGTAATGACGAAGTTTCTGGATCGAGAACATGACAACCAATGCTAATTTCTCTTCGTGTGAGTAGGATATAGGAGGTCCTACCAGGTTCTTACTGACATAATAGATAACATTCTCAATTCCACTTTCATCTTCCTGAATAAGGACTCCAGCGACCGAGTGGGTGGAAGCGAAGATATACAAGATGAAATCCCTATCAAAGTTAGGGGGAAAAATCAAGGGTGCGGATGTGAGAGCATGCTTCATGGCATCAAAAGAATTTTGAGCATAGGAATCCCATACAAAGGGGATATTAGAGAGGAGAATTCTAAGGAATCCATGCGCAGTGGTGGCAGAGTCAGGTACGAACCGGCAAAGGAAATTAGCTTTGCCTTGGAGGCTTTTTAACTGGCGTAAAGTATGGGGGATAGGAAGCTCAAGGATGGCTTGAACTTTTAATGGGTCAAGCGTGATGCCATCTTTAGACACAATGAAGCCTAGAAGCCGGATGGTAGGCACACAAAAGACACACTTTAGCGGATTAAGGCAGATATTATACTTGCGACATCGGAGAAAGACAATACGCAGAGCATGGAGGTGTTGCGCCCGATGTTTAGAATGCACAGTAAGGTCATCTAAATAAGCAAGGATAATATGAGCCAGGTCATGGAAACATTAATACATAGCCCGCTGAAAAGTGGCTTCTGCGTTTTTAAGGCCGAATGGCAGGACTCGATAGGCAAAGGTTCTCCACGAACTAATGAATGCGGTTTTGATTTGATCAGCACGACGAATAAAAATTTGGTTGTACCCAGAGAAACCATCCATAAAGGAAAGAACCTCATGCCCCACACACTCATTAATGATTTGGTCAATGAATGGTGTGGGGAAGTTGTCTTTGGGACAAGCTTTGTTCAGATCGCGAAATTTAGTGCAGACACGAATGGTGCCTTGTTTCTTGAGAACAGGAACCGGATTGGACACCCAAGTGGTGTATTCAATGGGATAGATAAAGCCAGCCTGCTTGAGCCTATAGATTTTGGCTTTGACAACTTCTCTTCAGGAAGGATTCTTGGGTCTCATCTTTTGATGGACAGGATTGGCATCAGGCCATGTATCGATATGGTGTTTAACAATGGCAAGATCAAGTTTGGGCATTTTTGAATAGGACCAAGCAAAAATATCACAGAATTATTTGAATATCTTGGTGTAAGCCTCAACTTCTACCAGGGTGCAATGGGCGCCCAAGGTGATATTTTCTTCTATCCCTGGTTTGCTAGAAATGTCAATTTTAATGGTAGGAGAGATATTGGCCATATTTCCTTCTTCGAAAACATCAGGTGCAGGGATGGGATTTATAAACCAATCAACCTCATCGGGAATGAAGTCTTTAGTTTCCATAGCATATTGGTCATGGGACTTCTATGGGAGGAAGTATGCACGATGGTGCAAATCATCCCACGAAAAGTCAGGTTTGGTCATAGCTTCCGTAATGTCTTCATCGGAATGGAAGATGGGGTGAATGGAGGAAGAGAGACCTCCTGATGTGGTAGATTGACCTGACTCATCATCATGTGAAGAAAGGCTCACATGCACAACATCATGGGGGATGACAGAAGAGTAAGCATATAAAGGATCTACTGATGTTGAGCCTAAGGTGATCGTTGAAGGAAGGTCAGGCGAAACATCAGGGGAAGTCTCTAAGGGGACTTCTACCGAGGGTCTCATGGATGATGATAGGTAGAAAATGTGGGCTGAAGGCTCCGTCGTCTTAACATCGAGAGGTGGAATGTCACTGGGAGCAGGCAGATCCTCCGATTATGCTGGAGAAAAACTCGCAGACAAGTGAGAGGTGGACTTGTCATGCTTGGCCTTGAATTGGCGGAATGCTTCCAAAGAGGAGTGATACTCTTCAAGGCAGGGACAGAGGTGGGTGTAATGGCCATGGAAATCACACAAATCACAGGGGTGATTGGTGCGCAAAGTTTTTAGTTTCAGAACTGAATCAGGTATAGTGACATAAACCTCAGGGATATCAGACTCCGGAAATGTCTCATTGACCATGGACTTAAGGTGAGGTAACTATGGACAAGTGTGGGTGGCGTGACTGAAAACATCACACAAAGCACACTGGATAGTGCATTTTGGCGGTTGAGGAGGGGCAAGATTTTTCGGAGTGGCCTTGTCTTTGGTTGCCCCTATGCGAGCTTTGCCCTTCTTACCCGAAGCGGTCGCAACAAGAGGTGGTTCCTGTTGAGGTGGCTGAGGCACTGCTGCAGTGGGAGAATTCATGGGGACTGGTTGAACTGGGGTCAAATCAAGATAAGGTTTGGGTTGACCAGGCGAGGTAGCAGCTGGAGGATCAAGGTACCAAACGGGAATCCCGAGGGTCAAGTTAGGAAGAGAGAGGGTGGCCATGACAGGTGTCGTATAAACTCTTGGTTTAGGAGCTAGGAACGGTATCTAACCGGAGGGGAAATGGCCAGGTAGGACGGCAACTAAATGGTTAAGGCATAGAGGGACCATTCTAGGATGGTAGAGAGGCTCATGGATACTAGCTGAAGGGCCACAAGAAGGAGGTCCAGAAGGTTGAATCGAAGTGTTAGGTCCCTATATCACTAGTATAGCCCCTTATTATTGTTAGTGTAAACCCCTTATTTTTATTATTGTACCCTTGTAACCCCCATTTTGTTATTATTGTGCCCTTAAATTATTATTGTTAGGTCGGCTAGGATTACATTGTGGCCCACTAGGATTACATTATGGCCCCAGGGACTCCTATATATAGAAAGGAGGTTTTGTGAATTGTATCATCCAAGAATTGTTCATGTATGTAATGTATTGGAGGTTTCCCCCTCAAAGACGCTTATTTCTAAGGCGTTCATATCTCTTTTCTTCTATTTTTGGAGCTGGTTACACAACATTTGGTATCAGAGCTTTGGATTCTAGGGTTTCGCTGCTCCAAACAGGTCATCGTGGCATATTCGCTATAACTTTTTTTCTACGAAGTTTCAGAAGCTGAAATTTTTAGGGTGCGAAGAACAAATCCTGAGGAAGCTTGTATAAAAATTTCAGAGCTTGGTTCACAATATTTTTGGCGATATGAACTATGAAAGGTAGTGCTTTTTCAGGCTCCTGAATTTCATCTCAAAGAGGTGATCGTGGGAAAAGTTCAATAACTCTCTCTCTGAAGATTGGATTGGAGTGCCGTCAAAATTGGTTGCAAGTACACGGCCTGTAGTTTCTTTGCTATCAATTTCAGAGACAAAGGACAAAACAGTGACACGAGGCAAGTCGTACAAGTTCGCTCTACTGAACCAGTCCAGAATTAGGTCATTGTGGGAGATTGGACACAACTTTGTCTTGGAGAATCCAAATCAGGTCAGACCTGTGGCATTTGAAAGAAGCTTCAGAGGGCTACTACAGGGCTGAATTTCAGATATCGAAAATTTTCAATTACAGAGATAATTCAATTTCAATATCGATCTCCTAAAAGCTAGTAAAAGGTGTGTATTTTTTTTCCGAATTGCATAAGTCTTGTTTGAAGAATCAAGTTGAATTGATTCCAAGGGCATCTTGTAGAATAGATATCAATATTTGATTCTAAAATGGCCCCTAAAAAGAATTCAACACCCATTAAGCCTTCACAAGGCTCTACTATGACTCATGAAGATGAAGAATTGCAACATGATCTATCAAAATTACAAGAGCAAATGCAACAGTTTTCACTCTCGCAAAGAGCAACAAAAAATGAAATGGAAGTTTTGAAGAAAGGAATGGAAGTGAAGATGGACGGTTTGAAGAAAGGCATGGAAGTTAAGATGGATGACATGAAAGACAACATGGAAAACATGAAGAGTGATCTAAAAGAATACATGGAAGGCTTGATGACAAGCTTAAAACCAGAAATGATTCCTAATGGCGGAAATATAGGAGAAGAACCTCCTGATGAGAACAAAATAAATGTTAATCATGATTCCATAAACTCGAATATTGGCGGGAAGAACCACCATATTCCAAAAATGGATATGAGGAAGTTTGATGGAAAGGATCCTGTAACATGGATACTACAGATGGAGCAATATTTTGATCTCCATAACGTAAAAAACACACAAAAGGTACGCATTGCAACTTTACATTTAGAACAAAATACATTTGTATGGTATCAATGGCTTTGCTCCCGTAAAAAAATTGTCACTTGGTCAATTTTTACGGAGGAAATGATAGCGCATTATGAGGATACAAAGAGCAACACCTTCTTTAGCCAATTGATAAATCTTAAACAAAAGGGTTTAGTGATCATGGCGAATGTGTCGGGATTATAGGGAGCTCAATAAGCTCACCATTAAAGACAAATTTCCCATTCCTGTGATTGATGAATTATTGGATGAATTACATGGAGCAATTTATTTTACCAAGTTGGATCTTCGTTCAGGATATCATCAAATTAGAATGAAGACTGAAGATATTCCAAAAACAGCATTTCGAACTCATGAGGGTCATTATGAATTTTTGGTCATGCCTTTTGGCCTTACCAATGCACCTTCTACATTTCAAGGGTTGATGAATTCCAGTTTCAAACCCTTCCTTAGAAAATTTGTGCTAGTATTTTTTGATGATATACTAATCTACAACAGGTCTTGGAAGGATCATGTTGAACATGTTGACAGGGTGCTCAAACTATTGCGGGAGAAACAATTATATGCAAAAAAATCCAAATGTTTCTTTGGAGTACAAGAGGTGGAATATCTGGGTCATATTGTATCTCACGAGGGTGTTAAAGTAGACCCTAACAAATTAAAGCCATTAAGGAATGGAAAGTCCCCACAACCATAAAGAAGTTGCGAGGATTTCTCGGGTTAACAGGGTATTATCGCAAGTTTGTTAAGAATTATGGGAGAATAGCAGCACCTCTAACAACATTATTGAAGAAAGATGCATTTTCATGGACTCCTGAAGCAATTAAGGCCTTTGAACGTCTTAAAGAGGCAATGTGCCTAACATCGGTCTTAGCTACACCAAACTTCACAAAAACCTTTATTGTGGAATGTGATGCCTCAGGAAATGGAATTGGTGCAGTTTTAATGCAGGAAGGAAGACCCATTGCTTTTGAAAGTCGTCCAATCAAAGGAAAGTATTTACAGAAGCCTATTTATGAGAAGGAAATGTTAGCAATACTACATGCACTAAAGAAATGGCGAACTTACCTAATGGGAAGACACTTCAAGGTAAAAACTGATCATGATAGTCTTAAACATTTTTTGGAACAAAGACTATCGTCAGAAGAACAGCAAAAATGGGTCACAAAGATGTTGGGTTATGACTTTGAAATAATCTACAAAAAAGGAAAGCTGAATGTTGTTGCGGATGCACTCTCAAGAAAGAATGAAGAGGTGGAAGCATTGCTTTGTGCCATTTCTATTATCCAACCAGATTGGATAACTGAAGCAAGAGATGAATGGAAGAAGGACAAAGATGTATGGACACTCATTCAAAAGTTGCGGCAAGATCCTAGTACATCTGATACATTTAGTTGGAAAAATGATTCCTTATGGTACAAATATCGCTTATATCTTTGCAAGTTAAACACTTTTTGGAACAAAGACTATCGTCAGAAGAACAGCAAAAATGGGTCACAAAGATGTTGGGTTACGACTTTGAAATAATCTACAAAAAAGGAAAGCTGAATGTTGTTGCAGATTCACTCTCAAGAAAGAATGAAGAGGTGGAAGCATTGCTTTGTGCCATTTCTATTATCCAACCAGATTGGATAACTGAAGCAAGAGATGAATGGAAGAAGGACAAAGATGTATGGATACTCATTCAAAAGTTGCAGCAAGATCCTAGTACATCCGATACATTTAGTTGGAAAAATGATTCCTTATGGTACAAAGATCGCTTATATCTTTGTAAGAATTCCCATCTAAAACAAAAGATTCTTCTGGAATTGCACACTTCTCCTTTAGGAGGACACTCGGGATTTTTAAAAACTTACCACAGGGTGAAGAAAGAATTTTTTTGGGATAGCCTTAAATCTGATATTCAAAATTTTGTGGCAGAATGTTTGGTTTGCCAGCAGAATAAAGTGGAAACAATTAAGACCCCGGGACTTCTACAACCTTTATCCATTCCAAGTCAACGTTGGGAGGAGATTTCAATGGATTTTATCATGGGTTTACCTAAGTCCGAAGGAAAGAGTGTCATCATGGTGGTAGTTGATATACTTACCAAGTATGCACACTTTTGTGCATTATCTCATCCATTTAAGGCAAGTACAGTTGCTACTACATTTATGGACAGAATTCAAAAGCTAAATGGAACCCTAAGGGTTATTATGTGCGACAGAGATCCCATTTTTACTTGAAATTTTTGGACAAAGTTATTTTCTTGTTTGGGTACTCAATTAGCTCATAGATCATCTTATCATCCTCAATTTGATGGTCAAATTGAGATAGTAAATAAATGTTTGGAAGGATATCTTCGTTGTTTTGTATCTGATAAACAAACACAATGGGTCAAGTGGTTACCTCTTCCTGAATGGTGGTATAACACTTCCTTCCATACTGCAGCAAAAATGACCCCATTTATGGCACTTTATGGATATCATCCACCATCCATCACATCATATTTAAGGGAAAATTCGAAGGTTCAAGCAGTGGAAGATCACATCGAGCATCGGCAAGAAGTTCTCCAACTCTTAAAGGATAACCTGAATTTGGCACAAAATCGAATGAAACAACAGGCAGATCAACATCGTAGCGAGAGAAGTTTTGATGTAGGAGATTGGGTATTTTTACGGCTACAACCATACGAACAAATGTCCCTCAAGCAAGCAAAGAAGGATAATAAATTATCGCCAAAGTACTATGGTCCTTACAAGGTGTTGCAAAAGATTGGTACTATGGCATACAAATTGGAGCTTCCTTCTTCTTCGCGAGTACATCCGATTTTCCATGTTTCATGCTTAAAGAAGGTTATAGGTGAAAATCTTCCAGTTCAAACAGTATTGCCAGAACTTGATGGGGAAGGGAAAATCATATTGGAACCTGAAGCAGTCATGGAAAAAAGAACTCGACAACTACGGAATCGATCAATTTGAGAGTATCTCATCAAGTGGAAGAACTTACCCACTGAAGATTCTACATGGGAGGATGAGAATTTTATACAGAAGCACCCGGAGCTACTCAAGTGTTGAGGACAACACTTTTTTTGAAGGAGAGGGGCATGTTAGGTCCCTATATCACTATTATAGCCCCTTATTATTGTTAGTGTAAACCCCTTATTGTTATTGTTGTACCCTTGTAACCCCCATTTTGTTATTATTGTGCCCTTAAATTATTATTGTTAGGTCGGCTATGATTACATTGTGGCCCACTAGGATTACATTATGGCCCCATGGACTCCTATATATAGAAAGGAGGTTTTTTGAATTGTATCATCCAAGAATTGTTCATTCATGTAATGTATTGGAGGTTGCCCCCTCGAAGTGGCTTATTTCTAAGGCGTTGATATCTCTTTTCTTCTCTTTTTGGAGTTGGTTACACAACAGGATTGGCACGCCCAATTGTACAACCTATTTTTGTTTTATGATCGAGCTGTTAGATGTTATTTTTCCTATTTCTGTATATAACTGCTTTTATTTAAAAAAAAAAACTATCTGCTCAAACTTTAAGACTGGACCCAGGGCTGTTTTCCTGTCAGAGGAGGCTCTGGGTTTCATCCGTTTTTGATATTGTACTTTTGTGGGTCAAATCAGGAAATTGTTTACTACCTGGTACAAAACTTGAAGCAAAAATTTTAATGAATCTATTTTTCTCCAACCTTTGTTTCGGTTGTCTCCTATAAAAGGAAGCCGGGAGTTTGGAAAATGATAGGAATCTATCTTTTAGAGACATTTTTGTCTTGTTTGTTTGGTGAATACTGTTAGCCACCAATAAAATTTGTCATATCAAATGGTGGCTAAAACATTTTTTTAGCCTTCAAGCAGCAAATTTTATTGCTAAAAAGTGTTATCCCTTGAAGACTCTTTAAGGCATTTGGCCCTTTGTTCAAATCCTCACTGCTGTTTCCATTTCCAACTCAGAAATTCTGCTGTCTCCCATGAAGAGAGACTGCTGCAAAATCCATTTTTCCCCTCCCTCCTTTTCAAAACTAACCTTCATTTTTTTCCATTTTTTCCCCCATAATTTTTCTCTACTTTTCATCTATTTCCCTTTTTCCCTTCATAAAATCCACCTTGCAGATTTTAAAACTCCTTTTTGAACTCTGCTGAAACCCCCAAATCCATCAGAAAAACCTCAAAAACTCATAAAAATACACTTTTTGTATTACAGATTTAAGCCCCTTTGGGCTAAGTCCTAAACTTTTCCCCTTCATGTGCCTCAGCCCTAAAACCAGGCGATAAGCTCTTTCGGCGCTTATCGCATCGGAAAGATCAGAGTGCATAAGTCTATTTTCCATGTTAAAAAGTTTCGATGCGATTAAGCGCTTGTACACATCTCCCGATCATATTATTGTTTCATATAAACCTTGTGCCCGCAATCGAGTGCTAAAACATTGTAATAATCCTTTCCCGATTTATATTTTCCTTTGTAAATCAAAAAACCCACTTTCCTAAAGTTTTGGTCCAAACCTGCTGGAGTTATGTTTTTTAATGAAAAAATGGGTAGATTGAAAGACCCGCATCAAAATTTCCGATGCAATTTAAGCCCCATTGTATTAAACTCCCCCCCCTGCTTTACTCCATATAACTTCGCCCAGGACCAAGAGTTAAAGTCCCAAGCGCCAATTGCATCGCAAAAATCAAATGGTTAGATTGAAAGACCTAGCCAGACAGCTCCGATGCGATTGGCCCTTTATTATATACTCCCCGGGCATATTATATTTCATAAAGACCAAAGGCCCCGCACTCGGGCGCCATGAATTTCATATATATATATATTCTGCCCCGATGCATAAAACCTTTGTTTTTATTAAATTTTTGGGTTTTCATAAAGTATAAAGGGTTTCCACCGATACAAGTTTTGAAAAAATATCAACCGTTGATCTAAAGCCGATCAACAATCGGTGCATGATCGCATCACATGTTCTATCAAGCTAACTTTTGTGTCCCCTCCGATTGGCCATTCCCTGATCTATCTTGGAACGTTGATCTCCTCCCAGCCGTCCCAGATCCAACATCCCACATTTGCTCCGATTACTAGCATTCCTCCGCCTTCAAAATCCTCCAATTCATTCCCCGCCGTTGATCTGATCCTTAGATCAACGGCCAGTGCTCAATCGCTCCATCGCTTTCCAATTTCTTTTCCCCACCGATGCGTTTGCTTCCGATTACATCTGGACCGTCCACGTGTCCAGATTGGACGGTCCAGATCGCATCTCCTAACTTTGGTTTAAATTCATGCGCCCTGCATTCTAATGTTTTTCGACTAATCTCAGCCGTTGATCTCTGCAGATCAACGACCCTCATCATCCCTTCCTCTAGCCTTGTATTATTTCATTCAATCCTCAGATGCAATATCCACCATTCAAATCTTAGATCCGACGGCCTAGATTGAAACCACCTATCTTCTTACCATCCGCGCATCTATCCCATATCATGCTCGTTCTCTACCATCAGATCTGAGGTCCCAAATCTGACGGCCCACATTCTATATCGCGTAGCTTTCAGCATGATGGTTAAATTCCCAAAGGCCACGTGAAATGGGCGGTTTTCTAGTGCCACGTGTCGGGCGGGGACACATATCATGTTCCAAAAGGCAAAACTGCCTACCCGCTTTTTCTCCGCGCAAAAACAATGGTTTTCATCCCCAAAACCACTTTCCCTCCTTCCTTTTGAGTTTTTTCACATGCCTTCTCAACCATTGATCTTGTAGGGCCGATCTCATCCGACAGCTCATATTCATCCTGAATCCCAACTTCACTTTTAACCATATTTTCCTCCGAACAAATGTTTTTAACCTTATCTTATCAATTTTTCGCCATTTCTTTATAAAGTGACTCATTCACTTTGTATGATCACAACTGATCCCCATCATTGATCTCTGTGCGATCAACAGTTCTGACTTATTTCTTCCTTTTCTCTTCTTTTAACCTTCGCTAATAGATCTCCACCGTTGGATGTTGCCATCCAACGACCATGCTTCTTCCCCACAACCTCTGAAGTAGTTTACCCAATAACGCAGGATTTCTTAATATTTTGTGTATTTTGCAGGGTTCAAATGTTTTTCCCATAATAATAAAGGAAATTATAAATTTGAGGGTGTTGATCCTCAGGGCTTTGTTTATTCAAAGGGAAGCCATTCACAGGGTTCAAACTCCACGTCTCGTCAATGCTTCATAGGCATTGATGCCCTATCAGCCCTGTGCGGCACTGCACATCAACAAGACACACAGAATGAAATAGAAACAAAAGAGTATCAGTGTCGAAGACAAAATACATCAGAACAAAGGATTGAAGACAGTATTGAGGGATTACAACTAAGATTGATTATCAAAAGCCTAATCCTCCAAATTAAAACACGGTTAAAGAAAATCATAAGTGTTTGTCAGACAGAAATGCCTCCACTGCTACAACAGAGGCCAATTGATTCCTCTCAGCTACCACAACGCCACCTATTGCCTCAAAGCATTCAAACAGAGGCCGAAGTTATTGATCAGAAAGAATATATTTTCCTCAGCGCAACCAAATAGTTAATTCTACCAAAAGGAACTTAATGCAAAAAATATCAGCAGAGTTATTACATCCTAAAAAAGAGCCTTAAAAGTCAACAAAATCTCCAACCAAGCTTAATCTTAAATGTAAAACAATTAATACAGACAGAACATCTATAAACTTCTCCATCGAGCCCATCAAAGGTCGAGAAGTATTAACTCTGTATTAATTGACCTTGGAGATCTTTTATCAGATCCCACCTCCTCATTCCTTCTATAAATACTTCTATAGAAGATGAGAAAATGTTGGTTGCAGAACTTTGAAATATACTTGTGCTCGAAACTTCTGATTTTAAATAGTGTTCAAAGGCTCTTGAAGCTCTGCTTGTGATAGAATAGTTAAGCTAAGAAGGGAAGATGATTTCTAACCTGAAACACTGGACTTAAAGCTGTAACTGGTTTGAAGCATCAATACAAGCTGATTTATGGGATCCTGGTCTATGTCAACGGTGATGTTATTTCTTATTGAGAATCGTTATTTTATTTTGCTTCCAATTTTTCCATTTTATATTATAAAGAATAGTAATCATAGAGTTAGGATTTATTGTTTATCAATACCCTTCTCTGAATAATAAGCTTTATCTAAATGTTTTCTTCTGAATTGTGTTATTTAGGAATGATTTAATTTAGTTTGAGCAGTTAGTAATGTTGGCGTTCCCTCATCCTACTGTCTTAGCTAATTGTTATTCTTGAAAGTTATTTTCAGTTTATGTTAAGCAAAGATGAACTAAGGAAGATATGGTTAGCTCTGGTCCTAGTTTTATCCCCAAAGACTATCTGAAAGTTTCCCTAAGAGTGTGTTAAAAATTGACTAGTTTCAAAGTACTTACTAGATCTTAGACCATTCTTCGTTATCATTTGTGTTTTCCCCTGTGTTTAAATGTTTTCTATTGAAAGTTTATCAAAGGCTGGCTAGTTTCGAAGTACTTACCAGATCCTAGTTTACTTTTATGTTTTTCTTAAGTGTATGTCAAAAGCTGGCTAGTTTCAAAGTACTTACCAGATCTTGGGTTGCTCTTTGTTCTTCATTTGTTTAATTCCCCTTCTTGTTGTATCATTTCATTCCATAAATAAACTTTAAAGATATCCTTAGACATAGATGACTTGCCCCATAGATCACTCTTGAACTTGATAGTTTCAATTAAATCCTACTATGACTCCATAGCCTAATGGACTAAAACCTGCAATCATCCATCTTTTTGGCCGAAGCTTGTTCTATTTTCTTGCAAATTCACACCTTTGAAACTATTTCCATTTATAACTTTCCACTCAAAGAATAATCATGCTCAACCATCCAAAATCAAACAAAAACCCTCAGACTTCATAACTAGCCTAATATCAATACCCAAAACCTTTAAAGATAAATCCATCTTTGCACTTATTGGAGAGATCCCTCTCCGGATTCAGGAGGGCTAAATCCTAGAATCCCAAAGTGGTTGATGTTAGCGCTCAAATCTACCTTAGGCTGAAATAAGTTAAAACTCAAGGCTACATCAAACCACGCTCAGCCTCGTAGCTAGCCCTACGAGGACAGGAGAGGGCTCTCTCCAGGTCTATCTCGATAAATTGAGCAATAGGGTGCGAGATGACTTATAATTGGTACTGATTTTAGGCTAGTAAAGAGATAGGAAATTTTGATTTTGATTTTTGGGTTTTTTGTTGAAAAAATGGGAAAAACAATTTTGGGTCCGGGGATAAGGCCAGATTTTTGTAGAATTCGAGTTCGGGCGAGGTAGGCAATAGTCTTGATGTTTTTGATCAGGTGTATGGATGGATCAGAACGACAAGGAGCTAAAGAGGGCAAGGGAGAACATGGATCCTCTCTAAACAGGCGAAAACATGTAAAACTAAACAAATTTAAAGGCAGAGCACTGAAACAATGGATTCAACCTCATTTACTCATTCATTTAGTTTCAGAAGCATAAGAAGAGAATGGCATACATTAAACATGAAATAAATTACAATAAACTGAGAGAAAACACCATCAAGAACTGAAAGCCACAAGAATCCCAACAGGTGCTGCAAAACCTCTGATCTTTCCTTAGCCAAAATATGAAAAATATGTACAATAGTGTGCCAAAATCTTCCCAAGAGTCCAACCTGTAGAAAGTCTTAGAAATTACATCATATATACTATCATAACCCCTTCCCACACCTCTATGGGTCGAATTCCTCCTTCTAGGAGCAGTTCCAACTAATTCTAAACAAGGAGCTAGAATATAGGCAGCCAAACAACTTGCCTCTAAAAGGAAGGAAACTGATTCTTTCACTTGATTTTTAATTTTTAGGAGTGAATCATCTAGAATAGGTAAAAGTGAGTCCAAGTTACATGCCAACCATAAAATTACATCAAGATAACTCAAAAATTACATCCACAAGCAAAACTGGTCCAATCAAGCTCAATCCCGAGCCGAAGATGAACTAGATCAAAATCAGGTATGGATGTCTTTCAAATTGCTTGGGTACTTCCTGTACTAAACTGCTCTTCTATGATAGCTGTTGAGGCCTGACAAATGGTTTTATCCAACCAAGTGGAATTTCCAATTATCATTGCCCTCCAACTTCATCTTCCATAAAAATTTGTTTAGCAAAGGAAATCAGATTTGCACATGTTTTGGCCCTTTTGATCATCCAGAACTTGGTGAAATGCTTTGGCCATACTGGAGCATGCATAAATTACCATGAAAAACCCAAAAATATAAATTTTTCCTCCAGCAAGTGTCCCAATCATAAGCGTGCGCGTCGACGCGCTACGCGTTAGGCTGAAAAATTTGTTTTGAGACCAAAATTTTCCAAAATGACAAAAACTTCTTCAAATTTGCTCAAATTTGGAGCAAAGACCCTCCATCATGTATCATGCCCAGCCAACGAAGCCTCAGCCAAAATCCGAAGTGGATCAGGCCTCTTCCGCCGTTTTAGTGCTCTGCTCAACCTCCTCTTCAGAATCTTCATTTTTGCTTTGCAGACGTGCATGCGGGCCCAATAATGACCTTTCATGTGACGAAGCATGTCTTTGTCTCTGTTGGCCTTTTCCAACAACTTCTCCAGATGAATTTTAACATGTGTGAGGCATGTCTCTCGCTCAATTGGTGTCATGTCACCGGGTCTCTTCCGGGCCAATTGTCGATCTTCACGGATTCGCCGCAGCTCAAAAAGTGTGTGCTGATCTTCTAGCTATTTGTTACGTTGCTCCAGGTAGTTTATCACCCACTGAGATCTCTGCAATTTATCTTTCAGCATGTCATTCTCAGCCTTTTGCTCCTGGATGATCTCTTTCAACTTCGAGCTAGGAGAGCTCGCATCAACATCGATGAATGTGAAATCAGTGTCTCGACCGCCTGATGGGCCCTCATCGTGCATAGGCCTCTTGTATCTATCCTGAATCTGTACCTGTGATGAAGAAGAAGGCGAGACCCCTTCCACCCTTGGTGGAGATAATACTCGCGCTGCTGATGAAGTCAACGAGACCCCTTCCACCCCGGGTGGAGATAGTACTCGTCGTGTAGCTGCAAATAAGGCCCTGTGGCCTCGCTGGTATGTCACATACAATGGGGCACTGATATGCTCAATCTCAGGGATGTCCAGCTGATGTGAATGCTCTCCATCATCATAAAATACCTCGGGAGGCGGCTGTGGCGCTATGAAGAAGTCACGGGAGATGAAATCCTCCCAAGTGATGCCCTGCTGTGTTAACTGATGTACCACCACGATTTTGATCAGCGCGTAATGATATATACTTCTATGCTGCTGTGCTGGGGTCTTCTTCTGTACAAAAATTGTCATCCTTTCTATGTTGTGATACATGAAGTATGGAATTCTCATCATATGTACCCTCGTGAAATGCATCAACAAACGGACATGGTACACATAGAGACGCGAGAATCTGCCCTCGCAACTGAAATATCGAATGATGAGTTTCATCAATGGTGCAAACTCATCCTTCAGGAATCTGAAAGGAAAAACCCTGCTCAGCTGCCTCATAAACCCAGGTTTGATGTATGGCTCATAGTAGGATTTCTCTAACTGCTGTCGTTTGTTCCATTCCTCTCCTATATTTGGTATCCCGGTGGCCCGAGCAATAGTCTCTGGTGACAGAATGAAATCTACTCCGGCAAGGTTTACACGGCCATCATGTAAATGTAGAACAAATAGATGAGCTAGTTCACGATGATGCTGGGTTTGTGAAATCATCTCACAGTATTGGAAACATGACTGATGCTGAAAACAATCCATTGCAAGCGGGCAAGCCTGCAATTGAGCCAAAGAAGTAGGCTCCTCCCTGAGATGCTTACCACTTTTGCCACTTTTGTGAGACCTCCGTGGCACATAACCCTCTGCTGTGGAATCACTGTCATACTCCTTCTCATAAACTGAATCCGTCTCTGACATGACTTTGAAAACAAGATGTCTGCAATATATATGCTGATATAGGTGTAGTGAAGACAAAAGTTCAATGTATGCTCAAAACCCAAATATGTCACATATGTATCAAAGTATCATAGGAAAACCACAGTGGTAATGGCTCTGTCAAATGGGTTTGCATGAAAAACAGTCGCTGCTTTGATTATAAGAGGATTTGACAAATGAGTAGAAAAGATTGTAGTGTAGGGTACAGCCTTTGCAATGGTAGTTAAGATTTGTCAAGGGAGAAGTGGATACGGGACTCTGTTTGTCAATGGAGAATGAGAAACAGTGCGACAATAACCATAGTAAGATAATAACAATGACATCAGTGTTTTGACAATGTCAATGGAGGACGTGGACAATTGAAAATAGGACTATGTCATAACATGAATGATAAATAGTGTGAAAATGACAATGGCAATAACAAAGAGAGCAGTGATGTAATGGCAAAGCGAGAGCATGGGGCTAAGGTGAAAAATGAGCAGGGACACCACTGACAGTAGATGCATGAGCATATATATCAACAACACAAGTTTGCAAACCCCCACACAACCATTAACATTCGTTTCCAAAACCCTAGGAAGTGATATTTGGAAATAAACATAGGGTTTACATTTCTCCACATTTAACAATGGTTTCTCCACTTTCAAAACACCATAATCATATTCAAAATTCACTGAGAAATCGTGAAAAACCTACTTGCAAGCCGATTGAGGCGATTTGGCATGAAACTGGACGCAGGAGCAAAAAATTTTGGCTCTGAGATTATACGCATAGCGCGCTCACCCAGTGCGCTGCGCGCAGCATGTGCGTAGCGCGCGTGCTATTTTGCACAGGTCGGTGAAGCCCAATGCATAGCGCGCATCTTTGTGCGTAGCGCGCCTCCTCTGTGCGTAGCGCGCACTTCAACCTCCGGTCCATGGCTTTGAAAAACAAGTTTGCGCCCCTCAACTCACCAATTCAAACTCTGCCTTAGGAATTTATGCAAATGAGTTGTCTTCCATGGCTTATATGTGTAGAAAAATATCTCATAAAAATCAATTTGATTTTAAATTTGCTCCATAACCCACTTTTATAATGTTTGGCACTTTGTCATTTGATCACTTAATACAATGTTGTCCTTTGGCTTTTCATTATTTTTCTGAGTCTTGGACTGATGACACTTGGTTTTTTTTGCAGGGATTTGGCATTTAGCTTTGGCAAAGATCATAGGCTGCCTTCAAATTTCTTATGATGAAACAAATACACAATTATTACAAAAAATGAAATTTGACAATTTCTAGCTCCAAAACAGATTTTTGGACTAAAAATGTCTTCAAATGTTTTTTGAGAATAAAAAAAATGAAATGAGAATCTTTTGAAACCAACCTCATGGCTTGCGGGCTTTTATCACATGTATGCAAAGACTGAAAACCCTAGACTCTAGGACTAAAGACTCTTTTTGACGAAACTAATCATTTATGACCATGAATGAAGTGACCTGAACTTCAGTGATTTTTGAGGAATTTTAATTAGCCCTGCAGGTACAAGCATGAGGAAACACAAGACAACCAGACCCCCTCGTCAGTCAATGGCATGCCCCTAGCGAAATGCAACGAAGTGGAACGAGCGAGACACCTAAAAATGATATGCAAAAAGTGAAATGATCTCTGACGGAGGGCTGTAAGGACCGACTCTAACATTGGCTCCAATGGGGATGGTGGCTCCAAGGAGATGCCAAGAACGGCAGATCTCTGGGGGAGTCAGACAGTGCCTTCATCCATTGGGCGATGGAGTCATTATTTCAACGGATAATACAAAAACTTTTGACACATTTATTGACTGAAAACTTGACTGAAACCTTGACTGAAATTCGACCAAAACTGACTCGATTTTAAAACTGAAAAGACTGATAAAACTGACTTGAAAAACTTCAAACCAACTAACCTCCATCTCTAGAATTATAGCCTTCACTCTGGGCCCCAGACTAAAGATGAGAGATCAGTCCACACTTGCGATGAAACAGAAGTAAAATGATATATACAATGATGATGAAATCAACAGAAAATACTCAGAAGTGATATCGTTTGAGCAGCCGACCATTGATCGGCCCTCCCGGACAATCATCCCCATTCATTTCCTTGAGAAGAAAGGTGTTCTGACCACGATATGCTGCTATCTTAAAAGGACCCTTCCATAGGTTTTCAAATTTGCCATGCTTTCCCTTATCTTCATTTCGAGCATCCCACTTCAAAACCACCTCATCCAGCTGAAACTTATCTGCTTTTTATTTTCTGTCGTAGATCTTTTTAATGCGTTCCTGCAACTTGAATGTATTTTGAAAGACCTCCTCCCGTGTCTGCTGTAAATGAATCATCTGATTAATCCTCCGCTGCATGGGATCTTCCTCACTACCGGCTTCCTGAAGCAATTTGACTACCGGGACAACAAGAGAAGTGGGAAAAACTGTGTCTACCCCATACACCAACTCGAAAGGGGACATGCCAATAGACTTTTTCTGACTTACCCTATCGGCCCAAAGTGCATTCACTAATTTCTTATGCCAGCCCTTTTTATTGATTTCCAACAATTTCTTGATGATATTTAACAAAGACTTATTTGAAGATTCCGCCAAGCCATTTCCTTGCGAATGGTAGGCAGTCGAATGTCCCAAGCTGATGTTGTACTTATAGCAAAATTCAACCATCCTCTTTGACTTGAAGGCCGCTGCATTATCTGTGATTATCTTACTAGGACACCCAAAACGTGACAGAATATTGTTTTCAAGAAAAGAGATAATTACCGCATCCGTGGCTTGTCGAGTGGGAATGGCCTCGATCCACTTCGTGAAGTAATCCGTTGCTGTCAATATCCATCTATGCTGACCTGACGATGCTGGATGGATTTCCCCAATGAAATCCAATCCCCATTGCTGAAATGGTGCACTAACTTCAATTGGTTTGAGAGGCAAAGGCTGTAGTTTCTTCTTTCCTTCGAAAATTTGGCATTCGTGACAATTCTTAACAACCTTATATACATCAGAAAACAAAGAAGGCCAATAGTAACCTGCCTTAGAATCTTATTCGATGTGGTTTTCCAAAACAAATGGCCCCCGCAGTCTCCTCTATGAAAATCCTCCAAAACTCTTTTGGCTTCCTCCTCTACCAAACAATTCAATAACATTCCACTAGGGTCTTTCCAATATAATGCAGAATTTAATATGCAAAACTTTGCAGCCCTCAACTTCAAGGTTCTACTCTTATTTCTAGGCATCCCAGGTGGTGGAGACAAATTCTGAAGTACGTATAAAATGTCAGCATACCAAGGGGAAGAAACAAAAATATCAGATACCTGAAATGATGTACTCTCCTCATCTTCATCGGACATGGCAACGATCAAATTTATATCTAGAGCATGCAGATTTGTTTCAGCCATGAGCTTGGCTAGTCCTTGTCCTTTGATCAGCTTGGTCGGTTTAATCTCCACATCATATTCTAACAACGCAGCGATCCACTTACCCCGCCTTCCTTCTGGATCTGCCTGTACCAAAACATCTTTAACTGTTGCGTTCGGAACATAGGCTATAATGTGGGAATGCAGTATATATACATGGAAATCTTTCAAGGCCTTTACAAGCGCAAGTGCTTTTTTCTCAATAATGTTGTATTTCAACGCTCCGTCCCTTATAATTCGACTAAAAAAGGCAATGGGCTTCTCAAATCCATCCCTTTTCTGCATTAAAACAGCTGCCAAAGTGTGCTCAGAGGCAAACGAAAACAAAATGAAGTCCTGTGTGTAGTCCGGGCTGATTAAAATAGGGGCTGAAGAAAGAGCTAACGTTACCAAATTGAATGATTTCACCGCCTCTTCTGTCCACTTTACCTGACTGTCCTTTTTCAGCATGTTCGTGATTTCTCTAAGATGCTCAACAAGATTTGGAATGAAACAACGCAGAAAATTCATTTTACCATTAAATGATTGTATTTCTTTCTTGTTCCGGGGCTGTTCAATCTGCTGGATGGCTTAAACACGTGCAGGGTCAACACGAATGCCGTCTTTCGATATGATGTGGCCAAGGAGCTTGCCTTCATCCATGGCAAAAAGACTCTTTTTTGGATTCAGCGAAATGCCATATTTTCTGCACTTCTGGAAAACAACTTTCAAATGATATAAATGTTCTTCATCAGAATTTGAAAACACAGTCAGATCATCAAGGTAAACAACCAAAAATACATCTTTCTCGTTGGCGAAAGCCATGTCCATTGCACGTTGAAAAGTGGCACCTGCATTTTTCAAACCAAACGACATTTTTGCATAATGAAACATTCCCCATGGAGTGGTGAACGCAGTCTTGTCACGATCATCTTCATGCACTAAAATTTGGTTATAACCTGAATAGTCGTCGAGTAGTGACATCCTTGATGCTCCAACTACTCACTACAATATATGGTCCATTTTTGGCAGCAGATAATTGTCTTTTAATGATACCTTATTCAAATTTCTGAAGTCGATACATAAACGGATCTCACTTGTCTTCTTTCTCACGGGCACCAAATTTGATATCCAATCGGAAAATCTGATAGGCACAATGATTCCTGACTTATACAACCTGTTTACCTCTTTTTCAATCGATGGTAGCAGCTTTGGATTGATTCTCCTCAACTTCTGACGGAAAGGCTTCTGATTTGGTTTGATGGGGATAGTATGTTGAATGATATTAGTGTCATATGTTTTTAAATCTGAATAATCCCACGCAAAAGCATCAGAAAATGAAGACAACAATATCACATACTCCGCCTTTACCTTTGGTGACAATGACTTGGAAAAATTTACCATCTTGGGATTTTCAGCTATCCCAATATTTACCTCCTCAACACCTTTTTCAGTTGGTCTCAATGTCGGTTTGCGAGCCACATCGTCTTGATCAAAGAGTTCCTCTAAAGGAATCAATCCTTTAGGAATGATGTTATCTTTAAGTTGCAACGCTTCCATTTGATTTATTTGTATATCATCATTACCATCATCATGTTCTGTATCTATGGAGGTGTCTTTAAACTTACCCTTATTTTGCAGAAAATCACTAATCTCCTCATCATCCTGAAAAACTTGCCAACATCGCTGATTGTCTGGAACGGTGGGGCGGTGCTTCACATGTATCTCGAACTTGTTGCTGGAATTCATTGGAATTTTTAAATTGCTTGCTGCCTTAGCAAGTCCATCAGCAACACCATTTTGTATGCGAGGCACACATGTCAAGCTATGATCAGAAAATAATTTCAAAATGTCTAAAACTGCATTACAGTAGGCCCTCATGCGAGGATGCTTGGCTTGAAACTCACCCTTTACCTGCTTTATCACCAATTCTGAATCACCATAGACTGCAATTCTTTTCGCTTTCAGCTTTCTTAGAATCTTAAGGCCAGCAATCAGAGCCTCATACTCCGCTTCATTGTTAGAACAATCAAATGCTAGTTTGTAGGAACACATTCTCACATTGCTTGGAACCTTATCTGGAGCGGAAAATGGACTACGAATCCAAACACCAATTCCAGCACCATCACTACCCACTGCGCCATCAAAATCCATGGTCCAAAGACCATCTTCATCCTCCTCCAAGTGCTGAAATTGCGTCAGCTCTATTTTTCCTGTTTGCTGCCCATTGTCTTTAGCTGATTGCTCAAGAGTATCTTTCCTTTCTTGTCTTTATTTTTGCAGAACTTCTCCAAAATTCTCAGTGATTTCTGGTATATCTTCTGCCTGAACTAATTGACTATCTATATCATTAAAACTATCAGCAAACAAAACAAACGACTCTAAGTCGGTATGTACATAATTTACAGGATGATTGATTGGTTTTTCCTTGCTTGTTATCATGTATTTCATCTTCTGTTCTCAATATAACTTTCTCATTTGACCGAAGACTGGAATTGTAGCATAAGAAAAATCTAACTGTAGTGTACCTTTCAACTTTTCCCCCCAAGATCTAGAAAGGAGCATCCCAAATCGAGGAGGAATGTCCGCCACAACCACATCCATCAAGACATTCTTCGCAGGAATTTGATCTAAACTTACAACCAAATCTTTGATGAGTCCGATACATCTCACGTGGCTGGAATCAAATGAATACAAATCATGGTATTTCCTTGTAATATCTAAACCCAACTTTTCCATGATCGCCTTTGGCATAAGATTGTGCGAAGCACCAGAATCGAACATGGCATTGTGCAATACATATTCATGAAACCTCAAACTGATATAAAAGGGAGGAACATCACTGTCAGGGGACTCACCATCTAAAGCAGGCCCAAATATCAATTCAGGCTGATCATCTTCTATATTTACCGTGTCAAACATTGGATCAAAATTCAGAATTTTGGAGACTTGACCTCGATAGCTGTTGTTCTTCATAATTTCTGTCAAAGGAATAGATACCTTCAATTTGGAAATTTCATTTTCTAAACTAAAGGTTGAAACTCTTTCAACTTCTTTGACCAGAACTTCCTTCTTTTCAGCCTTATCCTTCATTATACTTGACTGATTTTCCTTTTCTGTTGATGGTGTTTTACTAGCTGCGGGATCAATTGTCTCTTTTCCTTTCTTCTGTGGTATAGGTGAATCCATCTTTGGTGCTGAAGCCTCTTTTCTTTTCTGAATTGGATTTATGGGCACATCTCTGTTTCTCAATGAGTATTGCTTCTGTTGAGCGGACAAAGCATTCAGATATCCTCTTTGGTATTCATCTGATTCTTCCTCCAGATCTGCATCGTTTGCTAAAATGAAATCCTCATCTTTCTGTGCAGCTGAACTTTCTCCATATTCTTCATCCTCAGTGATGTAAATGGGCAGATCGTCGGGAGTAAAGAAGTGGTTTTGCTCACCCACTACATCATCATCATCATCTGAATCTTGACTCACAAAATTCTGCAAAAGAGGTGTTTTAATCTGCTGCTGGGCTGTCGGCTCTTGTGCTCTCTGTTCACGCTGCTTAATTCTGAACTGTGGCTGCTGCTGGCCACGGTAGTTGGGATTACGAATCTGCGTTTCTGGATTATCAAGCGTCATTCTTTTAAACATTTTTTCCATCTCACGAAGCAAGTGCTGTTCTGATGCAGATGTGGAAGCCTCTTCTTTTATAGTCACTCTTTTCTCTGCTTTCAACCGGGCTCTCTTATCATTCAGATTCGCCTCAACACTAACAGCAATCTTCTGCATATCTTCTAAGGTAGGCGGATCTATGTCTCGTAGTGAATAAGCCATCCGGGAATTTAAGGAGAGCTGACTTTTTAGACGGTCTTAAGTCATCTGGAATTGCATTATAAACTGTATTGAATCTGATAATATAATCCTGAACAGACTCACCAAGATTACGCTTGATGCTGGTATACTCAGAAGTAATTTGCAGCGGATCTTTTTTCATCTCCCATCGATCTAAGAATTGTGTCTGAAGCTCTTGTAATGTATTGATACTTGCGGGCTGTAGAGCTCTGAACCATTTACGAACCTCACCTCCAAAGGTCTGGGTGAACAACCTCATGGACACATTTTCTTCATCTATTTCATGCAATTCCAAGAAATCTGTCATCCTAACAATATGCTGCTGAGCGGATATACTCTGTGGCGTGCCATCGAATATGGGAATCTTGCTCTGATAATCAGCAGGCATAGGATCCAAATTTGCAGGTAAAACAAGAGGTGCAAATCTCGTAGCCATGGCTCTTGGAGGATTTATAATCTGTTGTCTTGGAGAAACCGGTGGAACGGGAGCAGTAGGTGAACGAGGTGTATGCGGTGAAGATGGGGGAGAAACTACTACTGATTGCTGATCAGAGATCTCAGGCTGTACGGGAATGGTAGGAATAAAGGGAGGTTCAGTGGGAATCCGTGAACTGGATGCAATCTCAGATGGCCCAAGAGTTTGTGAAGCAGATTCAATGAATTCGGGAATGTTGGTTGCCACAATGGAATTTTGAAGATTCAAGATATAATTATCGATAGATCTATTTGCTTTCTCAACTTCTAGATACTTGATGAACTCAGGATTGATGACCGTAGAACCAGTGGCACTTTCGGATTTGGTTTCAAACAATGATAACTCAAACTGCTCGTCAAACTCAATATCTTCAATGTATTCAAAAACAGTGGGGTATGAGTGAGATTTGACCAAAGGAATAATGGGAGTTTCTCGACGAAAAATTCTTGGGATTAGGTTGGGGTTTTCATATACTGGAGGCGGATTTGGATCAGGATTTGATCTGGTATGCCTTTTTGAAGCCAGTGTATTGATCTATCCAAAAAAAATTCAAAGGACACAATAGATTATTTTCAGCCTATTGACTTCTAGACTCAATCATCCAAAGGTCTAGAACGAATAAGTATACTGGGGTAATTTGCAGATCGAGGGCCGCATTCACAAGCTAACCGGAGATCGACTGAAGCAGCATTTATCTACTTCCGCTTATGCATGGCAAAAGCGTTTCGAAAGCTACCTGGTGTGACTTCAGACTCCGTCTAAGACTCATGAAACGAACACATCAACAAGCAAACCATTGAGATGTTTCCCCAGTATGGTCGCCACTATGTTAGCGCTCAAATCTACCTTAGGCTGAAATAAGGTAAAACTCAAGGCTACATCAAACCACGCTCAGCCTCGTAGCTAGCCCTACGAGGACAGGAGAGGGCTCTCTCCGGGTCTATCTCGATAAATTGAGCAATAGGGTGCGAGATGACTTATAATTGGTACTGATTTTAGGCTAGTAAAGAGATAGGAAAGTTTGATTTTGATTTTTGGGTTTTTTGTTGAAAAAATGGGAAAAACAATTTTGGGTCCGGGGATAAGGCCAGATTTTTGCAGAATTCGAGTTGGGGCGAGGTAGGAAATAGTCTTGATGTTTTTGATCAGGTGTATGGATGGATCAGAATGACAAGGAGCTGAATAGGGCAAGGGAGAACATGGATCCTCTCCAAACAGGCGAAAACATGTAAAACTAAAAAAATTTAAAGGCAGAGCACTGAAACAATGGATTCAACCTCATTTACTCATTCATTTAGTTTCAGAAGCATAAGAAGAGAATGGAATACATTAAACATGAAATAACTTACAATAAACTGAGAGAAAACACCATCAAGAACTGAAAGCCACAAGAATCCCAACAGGTGCTGCAAAACCTCTGATCTTTCCTTAGCCAAAATATGAAAAATATGTACAATAGTGTGCCAAAGTTTTCCCAAGAGTCCAACCTATAGAATGTCTCAGAAATTACATCATATAGACTATCCTAACCCCTTCCTACACCTCTAGGGGTCGAATTCCTCCTTCTAGGAGTAGTTCCAACTAATTCTAAACAAGGAGCTAGAATATAGGCAACCAAACAACTTGCCTCTAAAAGGAAGGAAACTGATTCTTTCACTTGATTTTTACTTTTTCAGGAGTGAATCATCTAGAATAGGTGAAAGTGAGTCCAAGTTACATTCCAACCAAAAATTACATCAATATAACTCAAAAATTACATCCACAAGCAAAACTGGTCCAACTGGCCGAAATCCTGAGCTGGAAGATGAAAAATAGACCAAAAATCTGTATGCGTAGCGCGCCTTTCAGCCTGCTTTTGGGGCACTTCCCGGAATCAAAATCAAGCTCATGATAGCTTGTTGGAAAGCCCTGGATGTTTTGTATCCAACCCAAGTAGAATTTCCCAATTTGGAGCTCATTTTCCCCTCCAAAACTTCATTCTCCCACAAGTACTTCCTGCTGCTGAAAAAGGTGGCAGAACTGTGATTTTCATGGTGTTTTGGCCCCTTTGATCATCCAGAACTTGATGAAATTATTTGACCATACTGGAGCATGCACAAATTACCATGAAAAATCAAAAAATATAAATTTTTCCTCCAGCAAGTGTCCCAATCATAAGCGAGCGCGTCGACGCGCTACTCGTTGGGCTGAAAAATCTGTTTTGAGACCAAAATTTTTCAAAATGACAAAAACTTCTCCAAATTCGCTCAAATTTGGAGCGAAGACCCTCCATCATGTATCATGCCCAGCCAACGAAGCTCAAAGCACGTACATGCGGGCCCAATAATGACCTTTCATGTGACGAAGCATGTATTTGGCTCTATTGGCCTTTGCCAAAAATTTCTCCAGATGAATGTTAACATGCGTGAGGCAAGAATCTCGATCAGCCGGTGTCATATCACCAGGTCTCTTCCGGGCCAATTGTCGATCCTCACGGATTCGCCGCAGCTCTAACAGTGTGTGCTCATCCTCTAGCTATTTGTTACA
Source organism: Pinus albicaulis (assembly GCA_034641835.2). NCBI lineage: Eukaryota > Viridiplantae > Streptophyta > Pinopsida > Pinales > Pinaceae > Pinus > Pinus albicaulis. The sequence goes on along the minus strand of CM076572.1, from coordinate 899,365,345 downwards.
CTGCTCCAGGTAGTTTATCACCCACTGAGCCCTCTGCAATTTCTCCTTCAGCATTTCATTCTCGGCCCTTTTCTCCTGGATGATCTCTTTCAGTTTCGAGCTAGGAGAGCTCGCATCAACATCGATGAATGTGAAATCAGTGTCTCGATCACCTGATGGGCCCTCATCGTGCATAGGCCTCTTGCCTCTGTCCTGGATCTATACCTGTGATGAAGAAGAAGGCAAGACCCCTTCCACCCTTGGTGGAGATAATACTCGCGCTGCTGATGAAGTCAACGAGACCCCTTCCACCCCGGGTGGAGATAGTATTCGTCGTGTAGCTGCAAATAAGGCCATGTGGCCTCGCTGGTATGTCACATACAATGGGGCACTGATATGCTCGATCTCATGGATGTCTGGCTGATGTGAAGGCTCTCCCTCATCATAAACTACCTCGGGAGGCGGCTGTGGCGCTGTGAAGAAGTCACGGGAGATGAAATCCTCCTAAGTGATGCCCTGCTGTGTTAACTGATGTACCACCACGATTTTGATCAGCGCGTAATGATATATACTTCTATGCTGCTGTGATGGGGTCTTCTTCTGTACAAAAATTGTCATCCTTTCTATGTTGCGATACATGAAGTATGGAATGCTCATCATACGTACCCTCGTGAAATGCATCAACAAACGAACATGGTACGCATAGAGACGCGAGAATCTGCCCTCGCAACTGAAATATCGAATGATGAGTTTCATCAATGGTGCAAACTCATCCTTCAGGAATCTGAAAGGAAAAACCCTGCTCAGCTGCCTCATAAACCCAGGTTTGATGTATGGCTCATAGTAGGATTTCTCTAACTTTTGTCGTTTGTTCCATTCCTCTCCTATATTTGGTATCCCGGTGGCCCGAGCAATAGTCTCTGGTGACAGAATGAAATCTACTCCAGCAAGGTTTACACGGCCATCATGTAAATGTAGAACAAATAGATGAGCTAGTTCACGATGATGCTGGGTTTGTGAAATCACCTCACAGTATTGGAAACATGACTGCTGCTGAAAACAATCCATTGCAAGCGGGCAAGCCTGCAATTGAGCCAAAGAAGTAGGCTCCTGCCTGAGATGCTTACCACTTTTGCCACTTTTGTGAGACCTCCGTGGCACATTACCCTATGCTGTGGAATCACTGTCATACTCTTGCTCATAAACTGAATCCGTCTCTGACATGGTTTTGAAAACAAGATGTCTGCAATATATATGCTGATATAGGTGTAGTGAAGACAAAAGTTCAGTGTATGCTCAAAACCCAAATATGTCACATATGTATCAAAGTATCATAGGAAAACCACAGTGATAATGGCTCTGTCAAATGGGTTTGCATGAGAAACAATCGCTGCTTTGATTATAAGAGGATTTGACAAATGAGTAGAAAAGATTGTAGTGTAGGGTACAGCCTTTGCAATGGTAGTTAAGATTTGTCAAGGGAGAAGTGGATACGGGACTCTGTTTGTCAATGGAGAATGAGAAAAAGTACGACAATAACCATAGTAAGATAATAGCAATGACAGCAGTGTTTTGACAATGTCAATGGAGGACGTGGACAATTGAAAATAGGACTATGTCATAACATGAATGATAAATAGTGTGAAAATGACAATGGCAATAACAGTGAGAGCAGTGATGTAATGGAAAAGAGAGAGCATGGGGCTAAGGTGAAAAATGAGCAGGGACACCACTGACAGTAGATGCATGAGCATATATATCAACAACACAAGTTTGAAAACCCACACACAACCATTAACATTCGTTTCCAAAACCCTAGGAAGTGATATTGGAAATAAATATAGGGTTTACATTTCTCCACATTAAACAATGGTTTCTCCACTTTCAAAACACCATAATCATATCCAAAATTCACTGAGCAATCGTGAAAAACCTACTTGCAAGCCGATTGAGGCGATTTGGCATGAAACTGGACACAAGAGCGAAAATTTTTGGCTCTGAGATTATACGCGTAGCGCGCTCACCCAATGCGCTGCGCGCAGCATGTGCGTAGCGCGCGTGCTATTTTGAAAAGGCCGTTGAAGCCCAATGCGTAGCGCGCCTCTTGTGCGTAGCACGCCTCCTCTGTGCGTAGCGCGCACTTCTACCTCCGGTCCACGGCTTTGAAAAACAAGTTTGCGCCCCTCAACTCACCAATTCGAACTCTGCCTTGGGAATTTATGCAAATGAGTTGTCTTCCATGGCTTATATGTGTAGAAAAATATCTCATAACAATCAGATTTGATTTTAAATTTGCTCCATAACCCACTTTTATAATGTTTGGCACTTTGTCATTTGATCACTTAATACAATGCTGTCCTTTGGCTTTTCATTATTTTTCTGAGTCTTGGACTGATGACACTTGGTTGTTTTTGCAGGGATTTGGCATTTAGCTTTGGAAAAGATCAGAGTCTGCTTTCAAATTTCTTATGATGAAACAAATACACAATTATTACAAAAAATGAAATTTGACAATTTCTAGCTCCAAAACAGAGTTTTGGACTAGAAATGTCTTCAAATGTTTTTTGAGAATAAAAATATGAAATGAGAATCTTTTGAAACCAACCTCATGGCCTGTGGGATTTTATCACATGTATGCAAAGACTGAAAACCCTAGACTCTAGGACTAAAGACTCTTTTTGACGAAACTAATCATTTATGACCATGAATGAAGTGGCCTGAACTTCAGTGATTTTTGAGGAATTTTAATTAGCCCTGCAGGTACAAGCATGAGGAAACACAAGACAACCAGACCCCCTCGTCAGTCAATGGCATGCCCCTAGCGAAATGCAACGAAGTGGAACGAGCGAGACACCTAAAAATGATATGCAAAAAGCGAAATGATCTCTGACGGAGGGCTGTAAGGACCGACTCTAACAGTTGAAATGGTTTTTCTCCCTGCTGTCGGACTTTTCCAATCTTTCTTATTACAGGGAGCTAACAAATACCTGTGATGTATTTACAAATAGTTGAAACTATGTTTCTCTACCTACAAAGCGAGAAATTGAGTTGTTTTGAAATGCTACGCATATCTATGTAACTTTCTATATTAATAGACGGTTCGATTTTTTTCTATGGAAAAAAAAAAACTCTTACATGCAATACTTCACTAGTGTTTATCGCACATGCAACCTTTGCATGCAATACTTTTGAAACTGAATAGCCTCCAAACAACTGAATCCGTATAATGTATCTGTCATCAAAGTCTTCTGACTTGCTACTAGCTATTGCGCATGTCTAATAGATCCTCTGCGCTGCTGACACCCGCATCCATGCACTCTGCACTTGGCACTGCCAACTCTGGTCTACGCTCCAGTATCTGAAACTGTCACTTTGATTTCATGTCCTTACATTATCTGAATTCATCAATCCAACTGATCCTACTATTGCTGCTCTGTGGGCTCCTAGTAGCCAGGTTCGATTCATGAGATCCACACCATATCAATGAATCCTACAAAAAAATTACTTCTTGGGATTATTCATGCATGTCGCCCCACCTCTCACTTGGTGGTATAGCTACATGCACTCCCTCTACCCATCTGGCTCAAAATTTCTCTACATGAGTGGTTGCTCCCACTCCATGATCCTCTGCATGTGGCTGCTCCACATCTTGAGGTTCACTCTTACCTGCATGCAAATCCAGCTCCCTCTCAATGGTCAATTGAATGACTTTCTCACACTTCCCAATGGTAGGAAACTCTGTAGAAATTGCATCTACATCAAATCTATATAGATTCTTCTACATCTCCATTTGTGGCTACTCCACAACCTTCTGAGACTGCTTCTCAGGCTGCATTTTGAGAGGATCCCTCTCAACCTCCAAGTCACTAACCTCTACTTTTCACCTCAAAGCTTTGTATGCATCTTGTACCTTAGTGTATGTAGGTTCTTGGCTCATGCACATTGTAATTGTCCCGCTGTCACAAAATTTTCTAACAAAAGAGCTGATTTTAAGTCGACAATATCTCCCTCATCCGATCTCTAATTCGACCAATTTTTTTTTCAATTTGGGTATTTTTTTGCAAGGAATCCAAATATGCTTTTTTTTTTTGAAAATTTTGCATCAAATTTTTCATATATTCTCTGTAAAATTGCGCACCCAAATAATTCCTACTCGCATACCATGTAGAAAATTTATAACACAACTCCAATACCATGTAAAAATTATACAACAAGCACGTATATCTTGGATTCACCCCATCTAACACTGTACTAAAGTTAAATACTGAATCACTTCTACAAATATTTTGCAGAATTAAAAACAACACAATTTCCAATCACATGAAGAAAAGAAGAATAGATCAAAACCACAACAATAGATATTCCCAGGGAAAGCTTACTTCTAAAAACCCCTCTATAATATATTGTATATTACGCAAGGAATCATGAAAAAATTACATATAAAACTCTTCTCACAAGAGCCCTCAGTACATCAGCTAATTATCTCACACTATCATACAAAAATTGGCAAATCCCTTAGCCAATTTACTGCCTCCAGACATCTTGCCGTGCTCACGCAGTTCCTGATGAATGCAATCCTTAATCAAAAGAATTTCAGCCTTCCTCAACTACGTTGAGTATCATGGGTATCCTGTGGTGTTATAACTACACCTGGGTAGCCTGCTAATATCACAACTGATAGTTACACTTCCCTTTCAGCTAGATCTCATCTGGGTCTCCACTGGAACTGACATGCATGTAATTAATAATATTAAAAACATCAGTTGCATGTGAGATCACTACATGTGAATTAATTAATATTTAATTTACTTGATCTCTCACTAGTGTATCTACAATTACAACTAGCACAACTGAATTTAACTCACTTAACTGAGTTAAACTGATTTACAACTTCCATAATTCATGCACCACTGCACTTCCAATTATGTTACAACTAGAATCACTCAGTTAAAACTAAAGTCATCTTGCATGTCCCACCAACCAACCTCTTAAATCGAAATTCACTTAGCTAACTGATTTTCCACTTCAGTTAACTATTTTCAAGTTATATTTGAGATAGATTACAGTTTAATGTCCATCTAAATTAAGGGATAATAAAAATAGACATTCATCTAAAAATAGACATTCACCTAAAAATAGCCAGTGTGTGCCCCACCCTAGTGTAGGTGCTTAATTTTCACTGGGATCATGGATGTTGTTTACAGATGCCAATTTCATTGTTTCTTATTTCAAACTTCAACATTCCCTTTCAACAAGAAGGAATGTCCTTGCATGCGACATGCAACCCTTGCATGCAACATGCAACTCATGCATGCAACACTTCTTTAGTGTTTCTCGCACATGCAACTCTTGCACGAAACACTTCACTAGTGTTTATCACACATGCAACCTTTGCATGCAACACTTTCGAAACTGAATAGCCTCCAAACAACTGAATTAGTATAATGCATCTGTCATCAAAGTCTTCTGACTTGTTGCTAGCTATTTCACATGTCTACTGGATCCTATGCGTTGCTGATATCTGCATCCATGCACTCTATACTTGCTGCCAAATCTGGTCTACACTACAGTATCTGACACTGTTACTTTGATTTCATGTCCTTATGACATCTGAATACATCAATCCAACTGATCCTGCTATTGTTACTCTCTGGGATCCTAGTAGCCAGGTTCAATTCATAAAATCCACACCATCTTAATGAATCCTGCCAAAAATTTCTTCTTGGGATTATTCATGCATGTCGCCCCACCTCTCACCTGGTGGTATAGTTGCACACACTCCCTCTGCCCATCTGGATTGAAATTTCACTACATGAGTGGTTGCTCCCACTCCACGATCCTCTGCATGTGGTTGGTCCACATCTTGAAGTTCACTCTTACCTGCATGCAAATCCAGATCCCTCTCAAGGGTCAATTGCATGACTTTCTCACACTTCCCAATGGTGGGAAACTCTATATCAATCGCATCTACATCAAATATATAGAGATTTTTCTACATCTCCAGTTGTGGCTACTCCATAACCGTCTGAGACTGCTTCTCAGGCTGCATGTTGAGAGGATCCCTCTCAACCGCCAAGTCACTAACCTCTTCTTTGCTCCTTAAAGCTTTGTATGTATCTTGTACCTCAGTGCATGTAGGTTCTTGGCTCACACACATTGTAATTGTCCTGCCATCGCAAAATTTTCTAACAAAAGAGATGATTTTAAATTGATGATATCTCCCTCATTCGAGCTCTGGTTCGACCAATTTTTTTTTTAAATTGGGTATTGTTTCGCAAGGAATCCAAATATGTTATTTTTTTTGAAAATTTTGCATCAAAATTTTCATATATTCTCTGCAAATTCGTGCACCCAAATAATCACTTCTCTCATACCATGTAGAAAATTTATAACACATCTCTGATACCATGTAGAAATTATAAAACAAGCATGTATATCTTGGATTCACCAGATCTAACAATGTACTAAAGTTAAATACTGAATCACTTCTACATATATTTTGTGGAATTAAAAACAACACAATTGCCAATCACATGAAGCAAAGAAGAATAGATCAAAACCACAACACCAGATATTCCTGGGGAAATATTACTACTCAAGACCCCTCTATCATATATTGTATATTCCACAAGGAATCATGAAACAATTACATACAAAACTCTTCTCACAAGAGCCCTCAGTACATCAGCTAATTGTCTCACACTGTCATACAAAAATTGGAAAATCCCTTAGCCAATTTACTGCCTCCAGACAGCCTGTCTTGCTCACGCAGTTCCTGATGAATGCAATCTTTAATCACAAATAATTTCAGCCTTCCTCAACTGCGCTAAGTATCATGGCCATCCTGTGGTGTTATAACTACACCTAGGTAGCCTGCTAATATCACAATTGATAGTTACACTTCCCTTTCACCTAGATAATAGTAAAAATATCAGTTTCATGTGAGATCACTACATGTGAATTAATTAATATTTAATTCACTTGATCTCTCACTAGTGTATCTGCAGTTACAACTAGCACAACTGACTTTAACTCACTTAACTGAGTTAAATTGATTTACAACTTGCACAACTCATGCATCACTACACTTCCAACTCTTTTACAACTGGAATCACTCAGTTACAACTAAATTCATCCTTCATGTCCCACCAACCAACCTCTTAACTCGAAATTCATTTAGCTAATTGATTTTCCACTTTAGTTAACTATTTTCAAGTTCTCATTGAGAATAGATAATAGTTTAATGTCCATATAAATTAAGGGATAATAAAAATAGGCATTCATCTAAAAATAAAAATTCACCTAAAAATAGACGGTGTGGGCCCCACCCTAGTGTAGGTGCTTAATTTTCACTAGGATCATGGATGTTGTTTCCAGATGCCAATTTCACTATTTCTTATTGCAAACTTCAACACAAATTGTAAGAATCTAAATTGTTTCCCAAGACATAGTAGAATCAAGTCTTAGAAGGTCTAGTACCAGATCTCTCCCCCTTCTAATTTTCTTGGGTGGAGGATGATTTTTCCTCCCTATTTCTAGATTCATGGAACAATTATTCCTTATAGTATTCATCTCGATTTACTTCAGTTGTGTGTTCCAATCACATATTTTTTCTTAATACAAATTTCTTGTTCTAGTTTAGAAAAAAAAGTTAGTGCCTTTTGTAGTTTCTTTCACTTTCTGAAGTTTAATTTTACTTAAAGATCATAAACTTCGATATAATGTTTAAGCATCTTATTTTTTGTTTGGAGTGGTAAAACTATAGTCAATCTATCAATGATGGGAAATATCTATACCAATAGTTAGAGGTGATGATTTTTGGGTTAAGTGCATATTGGTTTTCATTTTTTTAAGTACACTCATGATAATGGAACATATTGTTATAACCCTATTTTCCACTCCATTATTGTCAGAGAAAACCAAGTTCAACTTACATTATTTGTTGGCTAAAATGCATCCCTTTTTCACCTTTTCTTTTACTTATGTGAGATTTATCTCATTTTAAAAGGGTGAAATCGCATAATTGATAAATTTCTCATAATTATTTTGCCAAAATATTATAATTATGAGATAATAACTATTTTATAATTGAGATAATTGAGAAAAATATCATAATTGTGAAAAAGGTTTCTAGAAATTTTCATTCCCAAGGAGGTCAACTTGACCCACTTGTGTACAAGTTGGCTAGGGGTCCATTATTGTAGAAGTTTCCTAACTTCTCAAGGCCCTAGAACCTTCTTCTGAGCAATCAACCGATGTTCTTATGGTAAATTCCACAACACCAAAGAACAATCAACAACATGGTGGTACAAAGAATAAGAGGAATAAACAAAAGAATCAAACTACTCTTGAGACTCAACCAAACCCACAGAATTAGGGAGGGGGCACATCTGAGCATCATCATAAAATTAATTTCCATTGTAAGATTTGTCAAAGCGAGCATTTGACTCATGAGTGCCCTTGGATGAATGAAGTTCATAGGCTTCTTGCACCGCCACTTGCTACCCAACAACCCATTGTTTTAACTCACCCATTTCCTGCACAACCTCAACAAAAAATGGTTGCACAACCTCCTCCACCTCTACAAGGGGGCAATGAGGAGACATTTTTAAATCCTGCAAATAATGTGTCCATATTGATTCGAAAGAAAACATAAATGTGACTATGTGAGCTAAATCCTTTGATGTTCTTGAGTTTATTTCTTCCCCTAAGGACTATGTTAGTGCAAGGAGTCACTCCTTGAGAGCATAAGGAGTAAGCCTTACACATAATAGTTCATTTCAAATTTTAAAGGGGTTGTTTGACTGGTGGGATGGCCTCTCAAATATTTTGAAATGAGTTTTTATATTATTTAAGGAATTCATGCATTTGGAAAGTTGTGGCAAGTATAAATTGTGTGATTAAATTGCTAATATAGGGAGCAGAGTGTACAAATGAAAGAATATGGATAGCTAGTACCTATTCTAGGAAATATTCCTATCCTAAATAAATCACACAACTATGATGATGGCTCTTTAAACAAACTTTGTTTATGCAAAGTAAACAACATTCATAAAATAGATTGCATGTATAAAGTATTCCACAAATCCTTTCTGAAATCTTCACTGACATGTTCTATAACACACATATAATTTGCAAAAAACTGAAAGTAGATCATTTACTATTAAATCTTTTAACAGTTTCTCACTCACACCTTACTAGTTGATGCAATTCATATTTAGAAGAAATTAACAAAGAAAAGAGACACACCACACATTAGATGTTACTTGAGTCAAAAAATCCTCCAGCATGAAGTAAACAAGCCTTTTTATTATATTCAGTCTTCAGGTAGACCAACATCCAACCTGGAAATGGTATTTACAAATGGTATATATAGCAAGAGAGGCACCAAATTCATCTCTTCTAAAAATAAGGAAACATTAATCCCAACATTACATAGGCGGAAAAAGACATTATAGCCATATCCCATCGAAATATAATAGAAAGGACATATGTAGATGAAACAAGAGAAGAAATCTGGGCTGAAATGTTGAGTGTGTTGCCATGCTGCCCCTTTTTCTATTGATTTGTATCTTTGTGTCTTTGATCTTCAAATAACTGTGTAGCTTCATTTAATAAGACCTCCAACAACCTCATAACCACCTTTCACCATCACTTGTTATATCCATTTGGTTATGGGTTCTTATCCATACTTAACTAGCTTGAAAATATTTTCTGACATGTGTCAAAATTTAGTTAAAACAGGCGCCGCCGGAAATTCTGGTAAAAACCTGTAAATGCGCAAAAGCTGGAATGCTACCAGAATTTCTGGTAGCACTTTGTTTTTTTTTTTAAAATACACAGAAAAAGTTGAAAATCCTGTGCAGACTTATATTCCTTGAAATATAGGTTGTTGTTCAAAATTGTGACTGATAAGCAAAAGGGTGTTTGTATCAAAAAACCTTTTTACCTTCCTTCTATGTGGGCTGCAACTTCAACAAGCTTATCCAAGTCTGTTTTTTTATCAGCAGCTGATCTGGATCTAGTTGTTCTTGTGGTTGCTTCCTTGACAATGTCTTTCTCCTCCTTAGAACCATTTTTATCTTTCTTCTCTTTGAGGGCTCTGAGTGCTGCTCTAAAGGGGGTTTGTTTTTTTTTTTTGTCTTGTTGATTATTGGCTGAAATTTCTGGGAGCATTGTTGTGCGACCAACCAAACAGTCATTGCATTAATATTGATGACCACGATCTCCTCTGTTCAGAAAAACACGTACTTTGACATATGTTTAACTGAATTAGGGTTGACAAGCAGGACAATATTAACAGTTAAGTGCATCACTGTGGGTTGACACATAAGCATTAGCGTATACCATGACTTGACTTCAACTAAACTAATTGCATACAACACCTATCATGAGATATGAAATATTAAAAAAAAAAAAATTTGAAACGTATTTACACTACAACATGTGGCTTGACAAAAGCATATGTGTTTTTTCGTTTATTTTTTAAAAACAGAGTACGCTTCCGGAATTTTCGGCATCATGGGAATAAAAAGAAAAAAGAATAGAAACAAGAATATAACAGAGTGTCTGAAAAAACTGAAACAGGTGCTTCTGAAATTTATGGCAGCGACCAATTTTTTATCTTAATTTTCAAAATCTAATCCTAAAAACAAAAAATTTAAAATGGACTCATGAATTAGCAAATAATTGTGCTAACATTGGCCCCATAGGGGATAGAGCTCTCCCTGTGGGACTCTAAGAATTTTTTTCAATTTCAATGCCTTATCATTGGGATATGGAATCTTATTATGAAACACACCAGTATTTATAGTGAACTTAGGCCATCGACATCCTCAGTAAAAGAATTTTTTGAGAAAGAACCCATTGAATGGGCCTCCAAACAGTTATGTCTCATCAAGATGTTGCAACTCAAAAGTATTGTTCTGCAAAATATTTGAGATTATGAAAGGACCAAGCCATAAAGCATCAAATTTGGAATGCTTATGTGGATCTTGATGTTGTACATCCCACTTCAACACTAGATCTCTAATCTGAAAATATTCTTTCTTATTTCCTCTATCAAAACCTTTCTTTACATCTTGCTGATATTTTCTCACCAAATCATATTTGTGTTCTCGCTTTTGTTGCACTTCTATGATCTGATAAATTCTCCTATTTATTTCATCTGGCTCAGCTTCATGATCTTGCAAAAATTTAGCTACAGGAATGGCTAATTGGACTGAAAAAACAACATTAGTTCCATAAACCATTTGAAAAGGTGATGTATTAACTAATTTTTTGATAGTCACCCTTGTTGGGCTGCTAATATGTCATTATTATTATCATTTTTTAACACTTGTTTCATCCATTTCTACTCTTCTTTATCATGTAATTTATCATAATTTATCATATAATTCCATTTTATAATTATTTATGCTCTTATGGATAAATATTATTTCTTCTCCTCTATTTTTAATAAATTGATGATTATGCATGATTTTACCAATTATGGTTTATTAATAAATTTGTTGTAACATCACTCACCATTTTAGCCTCCAAGATATTTCCCAGATTGCAGAGTTGATCCCCAGCTCATCATTAAATATGCCAACTCAGAAATTCATCGAAATAAGAAGTGACAGTTTTGCATTGGATGTATTGGGCAAATGGAGAAGAATCTGAAAAATCTGAAACATGGGTTTTGTCCAGAATGGACCGAATTAACTTTTTTAAAGAATAGTTTGCCCAAATTCAACCTGAATTAAGAGAAATGGAAGGTTCTTTGAGGATTATTTTCTTAGATTCGCTGTTGTGGCCGTTTTCCAAATTCTTCTAGTTGCAATATCAAATTCGACCTGTTCCTTTTAAATGATTAATGGAAGGATATTTCAGATATGTTCTTTCTAATCAATTGGTTATGAGCAATCCAATTTTGTAATAGGAATCATTTTTAATCATATCGGTTGTAACTTCTCTTTTCTCTATGTGTATTTAAATCAAAATAGAGATCAGAGAAGGGGGGTTATTATGGGGATTCATGATGGATGATTAGAGAGAGAATTAGATGGATTATTAGATTAGGGATAGATAGGATAGGATAGGAGGAATGGGAGAATTAATATTGAAATTGTAACTTTGATCATCGACTCTCACTATTGAAGCAGAGCACGAACTTGTTGTAATGATTATGCAATAATGAATATATAAAAATAGTTGCAGTTCCTTCGCATCTCCTAAAGTAATCCGGCAGTATTCACCGGTAGCTAAGGGCCTGGCTCTTGGTGGATCTACTTGTTGTTCCTATACCATACAATGTGGTTTTCCTTATTTCTGATTTCTGCAAGTGTGGTTTGTTTAATGATTACTTTCTGCAATTGAATTGTGTTACTGTTCTTTTTCCTCATAACAAGATCATTGCTTTCTGCAAGTATATTTTTGTGTTTCTCATTCTAATGACAGAGCTTCATTGTTCATTTCAGTAACTCAGTTTTGTTGTTCATTGTAGTCACATAAGTGTTGTTGTTTATTTCTATTATATAGCGGCGCTGCTCATTTACTTTCTGCAATCATTTAGTTTTTCCTTTTAGCATTCTTACAGTTAGCATAATTATCTCATTTCCATCAGTTGCAGTAGCATTATTGATTTAATTCATTGCCATTTCCAATTGGTTATTTAGTGTGTTGTGTGTGAGATCAACAACTGTAAAAAACATTGGCTATTGCTGTCAAAGCTCTCAAATTGAGGATCTTATTTATGCTTGATTAGTTTACATCAGTTAAAAGAGGAATGAGTTATTGCGACTGTATCCTCGACTGATAATTGTTGTTACTTTGTTGAATGAATGATTTAGTTTTAGAGCATTGAGTTTCCTTTAGTTGCAATTGGGATTTATTAAAATCATCCGTTTACTCTTGTATTTGAAATATCTATACTACATTTTCAGAAACATTACTCTATGGGATTATAGCGTGCACATATTGTGTACACTCTTGAAATAAGAGGACTTGCCCGGGTTGATAATTAATATGGGATAAATAGGAGTTTTAAAAGGAACCTTTTAGCAACCAACATTTTGGCGCTGTTGTCGGGGAGAGTGTTGCTATTTCACAGAGAGTGATGTATGTTTGATGTTTTTCTGCTGTCAAATAATTGGGTATTAAAAATGGAAGGTAAGAACCTACGTAACGAGCAAGTAAAATGCTTGCTCCTCCGCCCGCATTTCAGCAGAATTGCGTAGGAATTGAAGTAGGAATTTTAGAGGTAGAATTTTTGAAAAAATCTTGTAATTCCACTTGAGTGGTGATGTAAGCACCACCAATTTCACTAACCAATTGACAGGAACATTGGAAGGAGGATCCTTAAAGAAACATATGAATAACATCTTCTATTATGGTAAGAAATGGCTCACATTTCAACTTTTGAATTCCCTATCAAAGATCTAGGAGGAGTGACACAAATGTACATAATTCCCCCATCGTCTCTACCAAATTTTCATGGTTTGACAAATGAAGATCCAGATACATTCTTATTTGAGTTTGAAATACTTTGTAAAGGATATGATTATTGTACTAATGATCAAAGGTTGAAAGTGTTTCTTCTTACTCTAAAAGAAGTAGCTCTTCGATGGTTCATGAGCCTAGGCGGGAACTGCATCCAAACATGGGAGGACATGAAGACCATATTCTTGAAGAAGTACCAAGACTACTGTAAATCCAATGAAGATATTTTCAGTATGATACAAGGGGAAGATGAAAGCTTGGAGGACTATGTAGAGTGATTTCAATATAACCTTAAAAAATCAATGCATAAGCATTTGGAAAAAGAAATCTTGAAAACACTCATTCTTAAAGGAATCAAAGATGAATTTTTAGAACTCTTAAATCTAATAGGAAAAGGTGATGTTTTTCAGTTATCATATGATGATGTTTGTGAATTGTGCATAAGGTATTCAAGAGGAATTTCCAAGGCTGGTAAGAATTCTAGAGAATTTTCTTCTTTCTTTTCCAAATTTACTACAAGAACAAGAGACATAAGAGCTGAAATCAATGTTTTATTTGAAAATTTTAAATATGATTTCATTATCTCTCTAAATTCACAATTGAATGTTTTGCAAGTTCAGAAAAATCAAGAATTTGATGAAGTGTTTTGCCCTCATTACTGAAAGGAGCATCCCATAGATAGTTGTTCTTCCTTATCTAGTATAGAAGTAGCATATCAAAGAGATGGGGAAGCTGCAACAAGGTCAAAACCATGGAAATCATGGCCTATAGATATGGTTCAAAATACTTCCTCTCCATTCTCTAACTTTCATAATCCATTATGGAATACTCATATGTTAGGGAAACCATGCCAATCTCAATATAACCACCACCAATCTTGTCTACAAGTTTGGCATGGTTCATCTTATGATTTCATGTAGCACAAATACATCTTCCAGCTCTTCCACAACATCTTTCTTTCCTATCAAAATCATCCATTCAACCCAATCAACTACATCATCAAAATGCTCCATTCCCTACACAATTTCCTGCTCAACTCATTCCACACCCTCACCATAATAAAACAGTAAAACATGCTTACAATGTTGAACTGCAAAATTTACCCATGCTTCCCAACCATTCTATCTCACATGCACCATTGGAGAAAACTTATACTGAGATTTAGAATGTCTCAAATCTGAAATTGTAGAGGTTATGAAAGAAAATGAGGTTTCTTCTAGCCTGCATCAACAAACTGTTTTAAACACTCAAGAACTTCATAATATGATGGCTATGGGAAATCAAGAAAGTAAGAGATACATTGAAGATTGGTTTCACTCCATTTTTTTGCAATATCACTCCATACTTCAACAATTTTTGGCACCATCTTTTCAAAGGAATTTGGCTTCTCATGCCCTACTATTTATTAACATGCATTTTTCAAATTTGGGTATGTACATACTAGAGGCCTTATTTCGAAAATGGCTCCACTAAAAGTACTCTTATACGTAAGCATATTCAATTTTAAAAGAAGAGTAGATTAGTGTAGAAAATAAATAAATAAGAACATAAATAAATACATTTTTATTATTATGTAGAAGAAAAAAAATTAAAAATAAATTAAAAATAAAAAATTGATTTTGTTGCAACACGCTATGAATATCAACATTGGTGATAAATATTTTAATTTATTTGTATATGTAGATGTATTATATTGAAAATAAAAGCTCCACAAACACTCATATTCATTTTTATCACTAATATGGAAAAATTGCTTGAATATTATATTTTTTGGCTTGCAGGCTTGAAGAAATTTCTGAAAGCAGAGTTGGGACAGCAAGTTTTTGGAGGCCTAAATGACTACATTTTTAAAACTTGTTTTTATCCCAAGTAGCCCTTAATATCTACTTTCCAACACAATTTGAATCACCCATTTGGATTTGAAACAAAAAACTTATAACCAAAACATTGACAGAGTGTCTAGTAGGCAGCTCAGGAACAGAGTTGGGACAGTCAGTTTTTGGAGGCCTAAATGACTATATTCTTAAAAATATTTTCTATGGTATATTCCTCTATGAATCTATTTTAAAACGAAATTTGAATCACTCAATTTCAATATCGTATGAGGAATTTATGACCAAAATACTGACTGCTTATCATAAATCAACACTCTTGAAACTTTGTTTTCTCGGCTGTTCACTAGTGTATTTGACCCATCAATTATTATTGTCTTAAAAACATGTTTCTATTGGAGATAAATAAATGAATGTAATTTCATTTTCAATTTTAATCAACTTAATCCATCAACTGTTGGTCTGAGCTGTAAAATCGAAAATGACTCTATTATGCAGGTTGTTCTAAGTAAAATTGACATAACATAGCATTGAATTTTTAAAACCTGTTTCTATTGGAGATATACCTTTGAATTAGCTCTCATCTGGCTTTATATTAACTCAATTTGGACAAAAAACAAATAATTTGTGATTAAAACACTACAGGTTAGCATGATTGGGCACTGCTCTCCCGCACGTGACAAAAAAAAAATTGTTATTTTCTCCGTGGATTTGTTATACAGAGTAACTACTTATTGTTTTTTTGCATAATTCTTGGATTAGGGGAGCCCTATCACCTCTCTTTCTCCATGATTTAATGTTTTATTGCAGGTAGACACTCGTTTTTTTGCAGGTCCTAAGAGAATAAAGAAGGTCAATTTATGGACGAGCAATTCTTGAAAGAAATTTTAATGAAACAAGGGAATTTCATCCAATTCATTACCCAACGGATTCATAACAGAAACAATGAACAATTGGTTTCCATTTGAAGATTCATGTGCTGCCAAAAATTTTTTTTTCTTTTTTTTTCCTTGCTTTAGGAAATAACATCATAGTTGTTGTAACTTAATAAAGTGTTGTTTCTTTTCTGATTTATTTTATGTTTTTGTGTTTCAGGTGTTGCTCCCTTCAAATTGTAGTTTTCACTCCATTGGAAATTAAACAATGAGGACCCCACAATACAAATTCTTTCTGCAGAAGGAAACTCTTCGACAACACCAGTCCACTAAACATTTTATTCTCTTGAAACCTGTACATAATTTTACCTTCTTCTTTTTTTTTTTTTTGGATTACAGAATTATGCCATAATTTGTTGATTTGCCACAATATTCATACTTCATTTCTATAGAAGTTTTTATGATTGAACTTTTGGCATATATCTTATCTGTTTCTCTTCAAAATTAACACTATGGAATCAAGAAAATTGCATGCAGAATTGTGATTTGGTTACAGGAGAACAACAAGTATGGGGGGGGGGAATTCTATTCGCAGCACAACCACACTATTGCAACTAACACCAAAGGCTCGTGCAACTCGCGAATGTGCACAATTCTTCAGAGATGATGTGCTTGTATGGATTCCACCTTTTGCATCACTTTCAGTATCTGCTTAGCCTACATCAGCTTCAACAAATGCCAGTCCCTACATGTCATTCCACATTTTTTTTCGAAGGTAACACCTGAGGTAAAATAGCATAATTTTATGATTTATTACGAATTTAGGAGAATTTCATGAAAATCCATTGAGAATTATTTAACATCATTCATTCCACATCTTTACCACTTCCCATTTTTCAGAGACATCATCTTTCAGTTTGGGGGAGTGTTGCTTTCCTTCATTTCTTTCTTATGACCATGTCATTAATATTCTTTATCATCCATTGATATTGTTATTCATTCTCAACACCTCCCTTATTCCATGTGGTTTTACACCAAGCATAGATTTCAACAAATTTTAGCAACCACCTCTCTTTGTTTTCTAGCATTGCATGAGGGCATGCTAATTCATCAGTTTGGGGGAGGAATTGCTACACATGATGGATGCTTTCTACTTTCTTTCTCATTTAAGGCATACAATTTCACTTTTATACAGTGCAGAAATTGATTTGCATATATCTTTAAAACTATGAACTGAATTCTTTAGATTTCTAGATAATAAAGAGGTATCATTAAAATACACAAACGATGATAATTTCACGCTAAATTAGTTCATAAAATTTCAAAAATTATGCACTATCACCTACAACCATTTTGTTTATATCTCATGATCCGTGCATCAAAATGATCTGATTTTTGAGAAAATGGTTAATGAAGTTTGTTGTTACTTATATCACATTTTTCTGCAACTTCATATACATATAGTTGAACGTCAACTATAAAAATTGTTACGCCTTCATCAAGATTGCTAAAATTGAATATTCATTATTTTGAGGAAAAATTCATTTGTTCCATCCATTTCATGAGTTGGGATGACCAATTTTTTTGCTTAGTTAACACATGGGTTTTGTCTTTGGGTTGCATGAGGACATGCAATATATTCAGTTCTGGGTTGCATGAGGACATGCAATATATTTATTTTGGGGGTATGTTGGGCCACTAATATATCATTATTATTATCACTTTTTAACACCTATTTCATCCATTTCTACTCTTCTTAATCATGTCATTTATCATAATTTATCATATAATTCCATTTTATAATTATTTATGCTCTTATAAATAAATATTATTTCTTCTCCTCTATTTTTAATAAATTGATCATTATGCATGATTTTACCAATTATGGTTTATTAATAAATTTGTTGTAACATCACTCACCATTTTAGCCTCCAAGATATTTTCCAAATTGCAGAGTTGATCTCCAGCTCATCATTAAATATGCCAACTCAGAAATTCGCTGGAATAAGAAGTGACAATTTTTCATTAGACGTGTTGGGAAAATGGAGAAGAATCTGGGAAATCCAAAACATGGGTTTTGTTCAGAACGGATCGAATTAACTTTATCATATAATATTTTTCCGAAATTCGGCCTGTATTGAGAGAAATGAAAGGTTATCTGAGGACAATTTTCCCAGATTCGTTGTTGTGGCCGTTTTCCTAATTCTTTCAGTTGCAATACCAAATTCAACCTATTCCTGTTAAATGATTGATGGAAGGATATTTCAGATATGATATTGCTGATCAATTGGTTGTGAGCAATACAATTTTGTAATAGGAATCATTTTTAATCATATCGGTTGTAACTTCTCTTTTCTCTATGTGTATTTAAATTAGAACAAAGATCAGAGAAGGGGGATTATTATGGGGGTTATTATGGGGATTCATGATGGATGATTAGAGAGAGAATTATATGGATTATTATATTAGAGATAGATAGGATAGGATAGGAGGAATGGGAGAATTACTATTGAAATTGTAACTTTGATCATCGACTCTCGCTGTTGAAGCAGAGCACGAACTTGTTGTAACGATTATGCAATAATGAATACATAAAAACAATTGCAGTTCCTTCGCATCTCCTGAAGTAATCCGACAGTATTCACCGGCGGCTAAGGGCCCAGCTCCTGGTGGATCTACTTGTTGTTCCTATACCATACAGTGTGGTTTGCCTTATTTCTGATTTCTGCAAGTATGGTTTGTTTAATGATTACTTTCTGCAATTGAATTGCGTTGTTGTTCTTTTCCCTCATAACAAGATCATTTCTTTCTGCAAGTATATTGTTGTGTTTCTCATTCTAATTACAGAGCTTCGCTGTTCATTTTAGTAACTTAGTTTTGTTGTTCATTGTGGTCACATAAGCGTTACTGTCTATTTCTATTATATAGCGTTGCTGCTCATTTACTTTCTGCAATCATTTAATTTTTCCTTTTAGAATTCTTACAGTTAGCATAATTATCTCATTTCCATCAGTTGCAGTAGCATTATTGATTTAATTCATTGCCATTTCCAATTGGTTATTTAGTGTGTTGTGTGTGAGATCAACAACTGTAAAGAACATTGGCTATT
This sequence comes from Pinus albicaulis, assembly GCA_034641835.2. Lineage (NCBI taxonomy): Eukaryota > Viridiplantae > Streptophyta > Pinopsida > Pinales > Pinaceae > Pinus > Pinus albicaulis. Next base: position 899,346,068 of record CM076572.1, on the reverse strand, counting down.
GCTATCAAAGCTCTCAGATTGAGGATCTTATTTATGCTTGATTAGTTTACATCAGTTAAAAGAGGAATGAGTTATTGCTACTGTATCCTCGATTGATAATTGCTGTTACTTTGCTGAATGAATGATTTAGGTTTAGAGCATTGAGTTTCCTTTAGTTGCAAGTGGGATTTATTAAAAGCATCTGTTTATTCTTGTATTTGAAATATCTATACTAAATTTTAAGAAACATTACTCTCTGGGATTATAGCGTGCACATATTGTGTACACCCTTGAAATAAGAGGACTTGCTTGGGTTGATAATTAATGTGGGATAAATAGGAGTTTTAGAAGGCACATTTTAGCACCCAACAACCCTGTTTGCCCTTAATGCAAATTTCAATTTTGAATCTCAGACTTTCTTGTTTTCTCCAACAGTTTGGTGATGATTCTTACCAAAAAAAAAATTGATGATTCAGTTAAACCATTCCCTTGAGGATAGTAAGCTAAAGAATGAGTGTGCTCAATTCCATAATATTCACATAAATTTACCAATGGAGTAGCTTTAAAAGCAACTGCATTCTCTGTTGGGTATGTCTTATATTCTTTCCACGACTAGCCCCACGCGTTGTACGTTGCGCCGGGCGCAGCAGGGGGGTCACAAGGGGGAGGAAATTTAACTGCTGGGGTCTGGCAGTCACTCGCGAAATTTGTTTGGTGTAATGAAACTACTCATAGGCGGATTCCACTCCATGTTTTGTGCATGGTTTTGCACATGGTTTTTGGGTACGATGGTTTTCGGCCCATGGTATTTTTGTAGATCTAGTCAAGGGAACTACAGTTATGTTCTAATCCAGGGTTTATCGATTGGGGTTTATGTGTGCTTCGGCATGTATATACATGTGTTTTAACACTAAAAGGAATATAATGGAAAATCAAGCTAGTCGTCCCGATTTGGGATCCAGGGGAAAATCTCTGTGTTTATCTGTTTTATGTTTTATGCTCTCGCTATTGTTTATTTTCTATTATAATATTCGTGTGTAGATAATTTCTCTTTCTGCTCATGGTTAAAACCTACATTGGGTATCAGAGTTGTTTCGGCTTCAAGGGGATGCCTTTGCTGCTGAGGGTTTTTTGCTCGGGCCTAAGGTAGACCCTGTTCAGTGAGAGATCTGTGGGATCGATTATTGCAGTGAAAGAATATGGCGAGTGGTGGGAAGATAGAGATCAAGAAATTTAATGGTTATATTTTTGAGTTATGGAAGCTCAAGATGGAGGACATGTTGGTGGATAAATATCAGTGGATCGCGGTAGATCCAGGTACTAAACCAAAGGCAATGTTAGATGAAGACTGGAAGAAACTGGATTGGAAGGCTAAGAGCACAATACGATTATGTGTCTCGTATCTTAAGATTGTTGAATGTATCTGGAGAAGCTACGGTGAAGAATTTTTGGGAAAAACTTGGGACTTTGTACCAATCTAAGTCTTTCCTGAATAAATTGTTCCTGTGGAAAAAATTGTATAAGCTAAGGATGAAGGATGGGGACTCGGTGATAGAGCATATGAACGCCTTCAATATTGTGGTAAGTTAGTTGTCATCTATTGATATTAAAATATCAGATGAAGATAAGTGCATTAGTTTGTTGTGTTCTCTACCAGACTCGTGGGACAGTCTAGTTATTGCAATAGGTAGCAATACAACTACCTTGAATTTTGATGACATTGTCTCAGCCTTGTCACGAGGAAATGAGACGAAGAAATATGGAGGCCGGGGATTGAGATGCCTTATCCGTATGAGGAAGGTCCCAAAATAGAAACAAGAATAAGGTTTCAAGTGGGAGATCCAAATCTAGAGGGAGATCCAAATCTCCTGGAAATTTTGTAAAGGTATGCTAGAAATGTGGAAAGGAAGGGCACTACAAAAGGGAGTGTAGATCTAAAGCTCCTGAGAAAGGAAAGGGATCTCATGATGCTCCTTCTGTAGAGGCAAAAACCACCTCGGATGAAGGTGGGGATGTGTATTTGGCTTCTTCTTAAAATACACATGTAGATCATGAGTCATGGTTGATTGACTCAGGTGCATCCTTTCACTTCACTCCCCATAGGGAGTGATTCTGTGAGTATGAGAAATATGATGGTGATGTCTTCCTAGGGGATGATAGGAAGGCCAAAATAATCGGACGTGGAAAGTTCAAGCTGAAGCTGCAAGGTGGAAGGATTAAAACACTTCCTGGTGTTTTGCATATTACTGCATTGGCCAGAAATCTGATTTTTGTAAGCAAGATGGATGATGCAGGTGTAAAAATAGTGTTCGAGAAAGATGCCTGCAAGATGGTTCGGGGAGCACTGGTATTAATGCAGGGAGTTCGGACTGGAACTCTGTACAAGCTACAAGGTAGCACTGTTATTGATGGGTGTAATAGTTATGTGGTTCCTAAAAGTGGAGCGGAAAGCCTAGCTGTCTCTGGAGAAAAGACCATGCTATGGCATCAAAGGCTTGGACATATTGGAGAGAAGGGCCTTCGGATACTACATAGAAATGGTATGGTATAAGGTATGTCTAATTTCTCTCTGGATTTCGATTTCTGTGAACATTGTGTATATGGGAAGCAGAATCGGGTGAGTTTTCCTTCTGGTGCTAAGAGGGCGAATAAGATATTAGAACTTGTGCACAGTGATGTGTTTGGACCTGTGTCAGTTCCATCACTGGGAAAGTATGTGTACTATGTTTCATTCATAGATGACTTCTCAAGGAATACATGGATATATTTCTTGAGGAATAAATCTGAAGTCTTTGACATATTTAAATAATTTAAGGCTCTGGTGGAAAACCAGACAGAGAAGAAGATAAAGGTGCTGAGGACAAATAATGGTGGGGAGTTCTACAAGAAGGAATTTGAAGAGTTCTATAAGAAGTGCGGTATAGCACGGTAGAAGACTACTCCATACACACCTCAGCAAAATGGAGTTGCAGAAAGAATGAACAAAATGTTGATGGAAAAGGAAAGAAGCATGCTCAATGGTACTGGGTTAGGACAAGAATTTTGGGTAGAGGTAGTGGAGACTGCATGTTACTTATTTAACAGATCACCTTCATCAGCGTTGGAGGATAAGACTCCACATGAGGTATGGACTGGTAAGAAAGCCTCTCTTTCACATCTAAGGGTATTTGGATGTGATGCATATGTACATGTTCCAAAGGAGAAAAGGACCAAGTTGGATAATAAATCTGAAAGGTGCATCTTTATTGGTTATAAGGATGGTTTGAAGGGTTACAAGCTTTGGAACCTAGAAACAAGGAAGGTTGTGTACAGCTGAGATGTGGTGTTTAGAGAGGTGAAAGATGTTGTTACACATGAAGTCATACCAAAGGAACCTGAGAAGATAGAGTTTGAGCTAAAGGAGGATGAATCAGACTCTACAACAGAAGAAGACTTATAAGAGGAAGAGCCACAAACTCCAGCTGTGATAAGATCAACTCAAGAAAGAAGGCAACCAGAAAGGTATAGTCCATCTGCTTTTTGTTCAGGTTTTTCCTTAACTATAACTGATGATGATCCCAGAACTGTTAGGGAGGCAATAGATTAAGAGGATGGAAAACTCTGGAAGGAGGCCATGGTTGATGAAATGGCATCCTTGCACAAAAATGAGGCATGAGATCTGGTGGAGTTGCCGGCTGGAAGGAAGCCCATCGGGAGAAAATGGGTGTTTAAAAAGAAGATGAATGTAGAAGGAAAGGTGGAGAAATACAAAGCTTGTTTGGTAGAAAAAGGTTATTCCCAGGTGTCGGGAGTTGATTTTGGTGATATTTTTTCTCCTGTTGCCAAAGTTACTTCTATTAGATTACTTTTATCTGTTGCTGTTGCATTTGATTTTGAGATAGAACAGATGAATGTGAAGACAACATTTCTTCACATGGATATAGAAGAGGAGATCTACATGAAGCAACCTGAAGTCTTTATGGTGAAGGGTAAGAAAGAACTGGTGTGCAGGTTGAATAAGTCTTTGTATGGGTTAAAACAATCACCAAGGATGTGGTATCAAAAATTTGATACCTATATACGGGGACTTGGCTTCACTAGAAGCAAGGAGGATCATTGTGTTTATTTTAAATTAATTGGCGATTGTGTTATTTATTTGGTCTTGTATGTGGATGATATGTTGCTGATTGGAAATGACAAAGAAATTATCCAGGATTTGAAGACCCAATCGTTCTCCAACTTCTACATGAAGGATCTTGGTGTTGCAAACTATATTTTGGGCATTGAAATTAAGAGAGATTGGGAAAAGGCTACGGTGGCAGCAGGATATATCAGAATATTAGGAAGTTCAATATCTCGAGGATAGTTCGACAGGTGAATGTTCCTATTCTTGTAGGTGTAAAGCTGTCTGCTGAACAATGTCCCAAGACACAAGAAGAAGAGGAGGATATGTCCCGTGTTCCATATGCAAGTGCAGTGGGTAGCCTGATGTATGTAATGGTCTATACTAGACCAGACATTGCACATGCAGTGGGAGTTTTGAGCAGGTTTATGTCAAACCCAGGGAAGGAGCATTGGACAGCAGTGAAGCGGGTTTTCAGATATTTATGTGGCACTAGTGATTATGGCTTGTGCTACCAGGGAAGACCAGGATTGGAAAGAATGTTGGACATTCGTGGTTTTTTTGATGCAGACTGGGCTGGAGATCTGGACCAAATAAGATCTACAAGTGGGTATGTGTTTAGCCTATTTGGAGGCGCAGTTAGTTGGATGAGTAAAAGACAGTCTGTAGTGGCTCTTTCAACTACAGAGGCAGAATACATGGCAACCACTCATGCAAGCAAGGAAGCAATTTGGTTGCAGAGATTGTGTTCAAGTATGGGGTTGGTACAGCAAGCTATAAGGATAGACTGTGATAGCCAAAGTGCAATTTTCTTGGCTAAGAACCCTGCTTATCATTCAAAGACAAAGCACATTGATGTTCAATATCACTTTGTTCGAGATATGGTTGAGGCTAAAAGGGTGTTGCTGGTAAAGGTGGACACTTTGAAGAATGTTGCAGATGCATTGACGAAGTCTGTGAGCACTCAGAAGTTATACTGGTGTAGAGAAACAATGGGTGTTGAAGAATTGGCCCAATGACTAAGCTCTCCTGTGGCCCCCTGTGAAAAGAAAAAAAAAATTGGGAGAATGTTGGGTATGTGTTATATTATTTCACGACTAGCCCCACGTTGTATGCGTTGTTTATGAGTCACAGTCTGAGGGGAAAGGCAGCGCCCGGCGAAATTTTTTTGTAAGCGGACCCACTCATGGCGGACTCACCCATATTTTGTGCATAAATTTGCACATATATGGTTTTGAAATGATGGTTTATTTCAGTATTTTGTAGATCCGGTCGGGAATTACGTTTATGTCCAAATCTAGGAGTTGTGGATTAGGAGTTTTGTATGCACTTTTGCTTTTCTTCTCTGTATGTTATAACACTAAAAGAGATATAATGAAAAATCAAGGCGTTGTCGATTTGGGATCCAGGGGAAAATCTCTGTGTTTGTCTGTTTTATGTTTTATGCTCTCGCTATTGTTTATTTTCTGTTATAAGATTCATGTGTAGATAATTTCTGTTCAGGGTTAAAACCTACATTCTCTGCTACTAACCTTGATGGACATCGAAATCCAGGAAATTAATGATAACTTTATGAGTATCATTCCTGGTAGGTATTGCTTCAATCCATTTGGTGAAGTATTTAGTTGCAACAATAATCCAACGATGTTGTCCACTTGAAGGTGGATGAATTTCTCTAATGAAATCTAAGCTCCATTGTTGAAAAGGTGCAGAAACAACTATGGGCTTGAGAGGCAAAGAATTCAAATGTTTCTTACCAGTGAACTTTTGACATTTTTCACATGCTCTCACCTCAGCACATACATCAGAAAACAAGCTAGGCAAAAAATAGCCATCTCTCAATATTTTGTATGCAGTAGTTCTCCAATAGTGATGTCCTTCACACACACTACTATGCATATCAGATATAACTTTATTGGACTCATATGGGTCAATTAATATAAAAAAAAATCATGTAGGATATTTCAAATATAAACAATTATATTTAATGTAGAATTTAATAGTTTTCAAATTCAAAGATCTTACTCTGCTTTTATCATAATTTGGAGGAGGTTTAAAGTGTTGCAGAAAATATATGATGTCCTTATACCAGCTACATTCAAAAATATTTACATCCACTTCCATGTTATCTATAGGTTCAAAAATCTTCCATTCAAAGTTGTCATCCATGGAATTCAATCCCAAAAATTTACAATTTTCTTCAGCTAGTAGTTTGGATAATCACTGACCTTTGATTAGTTTAGTAGGCTTTATCTCTAAATCAAACTCAAGAACTTTAGTCACCCACTTACTTCTTTTACCATCAATATCAGGCTGAGCTAATATCTCTCTAACAACAGATGAAGGTCCATAAGTAATAACTTGATCATGCAAAATATAAAATATAAAAGCTTTCAGAGCCTTAACTAATGCATAGGCATGGTTTTACAACATTTCATACTTCAATTCTGCATCTCTAAGAGCTCTGCTAAAAAATGTTATGGGAGCTTCCTTATTTTCTGAATCTTTCTGTAACAACACAGTAGCAATAGTATTTTTGGAGGAAAATGAGAATATGAAGAAAATATTTGAGTATTTATGACTTACCAGCTAAGGTGCTTCAATGATTCCTTTTTTATCAGCTCAAATGAATTTCTTGATTCAATGGTCCACTTGACTTCTTTTTCCTTCTTCAACATGCAAGTAATATGCTTCAACACTTCAGAAACATTTGGAATGAACCTTCTTAAGAAATTTATCTTACCAAGGAAAGATTGAATCTCTTTAGTGGATATTGAATGTGTTAAATCATGAATTGCAATCACTCTTTTAGGATCAATTTTCACTCCATATTTTGAAACTATATGACCCAACATATTACCTTCCTTGAGAGAAAAATGAGACTTCTTTTGATTTAATGATATACCATTTTTTATGCATTTAAAAAATACTTGTCTCAAGTATTGAAGGTGTTCTTGATCTGAAGCTGATTAAACAGTGATATCATCTAAATAGATGACCAATAATTTTTCCTTTTCTCTAATGAATGAAAATTCCATAGCACATTGAAAATTAGCTCCGACATTCATAAGCCCAAATGGTATCTTTGAATACATGAATGTTCCCCAAGGAGTAGTGAATGTTCTATTCTCTTGATCTTCTAGCCAAACTAAAACTTGATTGTACCCGGAGAACCCATCTAACATGGAAATTATGTTTGAACCAGTTACCTTTTGAAGAATATGCTCTATCTTTGGCAATGGATAATTATCTTTCTTGGAGCATTTGTTAAGATTTTTGAAATCTACACATAATCTAACTTCACCACTCTTCTTTCTTACTGGAACTAGAATAGCAACCCAATCTGACTATCTCAGTGGAATGATGATTTTGGCATCCAATTTTTCTTTTTACTTCCTTCTCCATCACTGGTAACAGTAGTGGATTAATTTTTCTTAATTTCTATCGAAAAGGCTTAGTACCATCCTTCAATGGTATCCTAAGATCAATGATAGTTGTATTATATGTCCTAGGATCCTCATATTTCCAGGAAAAAAACATCAACAAATTCACAAGACATCTTGTGGTATTCAACCTTTATTTCTTCTGATAAAGATTTTAACAACTTAAAATACCTCAGTTCTTTTTCTGTGATTGAAATCTTTCGATTCTGCTTTTGTTTCAACGAATTGTGGTTTGACTGAGACATAATTGTGATTAAATAGCTTCTCAAGTGGGATTAACCCCTTGGGAATGTGAATCGTAGAAAATTGAATGATAGGCTGATCAACAATCTATTTTTGTAGATTTTTGGTGTCTTGCAAATCAACATCATTCTTCATGAAATCTTCATCTTCATAAATGTTTAGGACAAAAAACTCTTCAGCGGCTTCAATGAATCTTTTAATCTCTAGATCATCTTCAAAAACTTTCCAATGCTTGAAATTATCAGGAATGTTAGGTCTAAACCTAACTTCCACTTCATATTTCAGCTTTATAGGTATTGGAACCTTGAATGAGCTTGATGAAATAGAAAGTGAGTAAGACAAAATATTACTTTCTATTGGAACAAAAGAAATGTTTAAAGCCATGAATGAGTCTTCTACAATGCTCCTTACTTCATTCCATTAATCTCTGAGTCTCGGATGCTTAGTTTGATAAAAATTTGGGTAAAAATGCGAAGGTGGGCCAGACTTTCATGAGAAACACGTTTGCAAATTTCATTGTCCCAACAATTTGGCCGAGCTTTTAGGAATTTCAGCCGAACTTTTAGAAATTTCAACCAAATTTTTGAAATTAATTCGATCTAACTAATTCTTCCATTAACATTGACCGCGTGTTGATGACGTGGGTAAACAAATTTTTGGTGGAATATGGGAAAACCGACAATAAAAGTTCGACCGAACTAATAGTCTAGCCAAACTAATAGTTCAATCGAACTTTTTAAAATAATCTGGCCAAAATTTTTGTTATAAATATACCATCCCCCAGACCAAAACAAGCTTTCGGTTAGTTAGTTTGTTACTGTTGTGCTGCTTTGTTTCTGTCTCATTGCTCTGTTGCTATCTCGCTGCTTTGTTGTTGTCTCACTCTGTTTGTGTTGCGTTGTTGCAGGACTGTTGCGCTGCTCTGTTACTGTCTCGCTGCTATGTTGTTGTCTCGCTCTGTTTGTGTTGCACTATTTCAAGGGCGAGAAGGGGAGCAAGCGAAGGTGAGAAGGTAAGGTTTATTGTTTATGGTTTATGCTCATTTTTTTTTTTGTTTATGGTTTTTTTGTTTTTTAAATCTAATTTTCTGTGTTTGCAAGTTTTGTCTAGGTTCTGATTTGCATCCTCGGTGATCTATGGCCTCGTCGACTGCTCTGCCTACTCGTCATGCATTCTCTCACTGTCTACTCACTGTGCACGCTCTCGTTGTTTCCTGCCTCCTCTACATGCACTGAATTTCCAAGTATTTCTCAAAAAAACTATTGGCTGCCCATCGTAGATTTTGAAGGAATTGGTTTTTGAAATCGTAAAAAAATTTAAGATGTTATTTTTGTTTTAGTTTGAGTATTAGTTAATTGGCTATACTTCAGAGTTTTTTTTCGTCGGAATTGGAAAAATATGACCTGAACGAGTCTCATTTTCATATCGAAATATTTCAACAGTTCCATTGGAATAATATTTAAAATAATAGTCATACATAGTCTCCATAGTGGGTTTAATTAGGGAACCAAGCATAGAAAATGTTGAATTTGTGACCACTCAAGTCTTTTAACCAACACTATACCAAATAATTTTTTTTTTTAGATAAAAAAAGGCTATACTACTCAGGTATTAGTCCACAAATTTTAATTATAAATTACCTTTGCTTAAGATGGAAAATTACCTTTCTCAATTTTAATGAATTCCAACACTTCTAGTTCACAAAGCACTGGTTCACAACACAAGAATAATTGTCTTCACACAAATTTCACATGCACAAAATAGCTCCACTAGAAATACATGCATACATGCATATATTAAACATTATTCTACATCCATCTTGTAGAACCTATCATTATATTTTCATTTCTAGCTGCATATTTATTTCAATTAAGTTCATAAATAAACATACCAATTTAAAATTACGCACATACCTATTTTTCTTGGCTAATGTTGATCCTTGAATGACATCACTCCATGGTTGAATCTGAGTCATTGTTTTTTTTTTAATTCTCAAATCTGAATACTAGTGTGCAGGAGTGTCGTATGTTAGTTACATAGGATATCAATAGAGATGTTGATTGATAAATGGTGTGCACTGTCATAGTCACCTATTTTATGATTGCTAGATTCTTTAAGATCCTTCTTTGATAGAAATTGTTTATATAATAGATAGGAGTGTCAACTGTTAGTTACATAGGATATCAATATAGATGTTGATTGATAAATGGTGTGCATTGTAGCAATCGCCTATTTTATGATTGCTAGATTCTTTGAGAGCCTTCTTTGATAGAGATTGTTTATATAATAGATAGGAGTGTTGACTCTTAGTTACATAGGATATCAATAGAGATTTTGATTGATAAATGGTGTGCGCTATAGAAATCACCTATTTTATGATTTCTAGATTCTTTGACATCCTTCTTTGATAGAGACTGTTTATATAATAGACAAAGACAGGTTCCTGGTGAGGTATTATTGTCTTTTTTTCTAGTTTACTAATCGACTAGGACTATTTGGACAATAATTTCATAGCTTTTTTGTTTTCCTAATCTTGTTTACATATGCTCTTTCTTGTAAGCACGATGCATATATTTTTCACTGATTTCTGGATAAAGGAGCAAGCCCTATATACAATACAGTTAGATATAGTGAGATCAATTTAAGTGGGTAGTGTTAGTGTCAGTATTTGCATCCTTCCACCAGTGATCAAATAAACTCTTTCATGTCATGTTAAGGGGCCCATTATGAAATTTTTGTCATTCCATTAGGTCATCATGCAAAAATTTGGTCACTTGGTGTAGATTTAGGTCAAGTTTCACTCTTTTCAGAAATTTCATTACTTGTTGGCTCATTTCATCACTTTGCTTAGTGTACATCAGTCATGAGTTTTTATCATCATTTCAGTCCTTTCATCATGAATTTCATTCAGTTAGAGTCTTCATTAGGTATTAAGGTTTTCAAGGTCCATCAAATCATTATTTTTATGCATAAAAGACTAGCAAGTAAGAGAGTGACAATAAAAACATCTCATTATGAAAGTTTGATTTGTAAATTAATTTCAATTCGATATGTAATTTTATGTTTCTTAATATGTAATAATTTCTCATGGTTCCAGGAAGTTGCATACTCAAGGTTCCAATCAACCAAATAAGTCAATGTTCTAAAAAGCCGCAATGTTCAAAATTCATCAAAAAGATCAAATCCAAAGAATCAGGTTCAAAAGGTAAAGTGCAATGTCAATGTTGAGTTTAAAGGAAATTTGGGTCCCAAAGCCAAATTATGAAGATTCACCAAGTATAAAGGGCCATAAAATACCAAAAACACACTTGTTTGCATTCTCATGGATTGAGCTCTCGAACTCCCAAGTCAAAAATCAAATTTTGAGTGAGAAAATAATTTTTTTTTTTTTTGCAGGCGTGGCGCTTCTCCTTAAGGCGATGTGCTTTTGACAGATAGGGTGTTGTGCTTCACCTTAAGGCGTTGCGCTTCTCCTTAAGGTGCCATGCTTTTGTCAGCTTTGTCCCACGGCTCCAAATATTTAGTTCAACTAATCCAGCTATCAAACAAGGGCTTCTTCAATCCAATGCAAGTAGGTTACACCTCTTTTAATCCTCCCTTCAGTTTATCATTTGAATTCATGGTGTAAACCCTCCTCATTTACCATTTCATGTTTTGAGCCAAGAAACCCTAGTTTTTACCATTGAAAGATAAATTCGTTTCCCCTAGACCATATTTTCCCTTCCACACTCTAAAATCACTCCACTTATCCCTACATTACCCTATCCCTTATCCCCATGTCCCATTTCCTAAAACCCTAATCCTAGGCTGCATTTTCCTAGGCAGCCATAACATATCCCTGTAATCAAATTCTCTACCTTGTCTCCCTAATTTTTCTATCCCCTACCACTTCCCTAAGCTCCCTAACACCCTTGCCCAATTCCCTAAATTTTCCTACACTAATCCCAACCATAGAAAATTTTAGGAGATAAATTTCACCCTTGGGAAAAATTAATGGTTTATAAATTTTTATTGGGCAAATTTTTTGTATCATAGTATATTATTTCAAATCGCCCCAAATTTATTTTATAAAAAATTAGGTCTAGAGGTTAGCCCACCTTATTTTAAAGGAGAGGATAAAAAAGTTTAAATTTATATTTCAAATTGCCCAAAATTTATTTTATAAAAAAAATAGGTCTAGAGGTTAGCCCACCTTATTTTATGGGAGAGGGTAAAAAAAAAATTATCCCTTGAAATTAGGATTTACAACCTTCCATTCACCCCAACTCACAAGAATATGTTTTTATAATAGTTATTTCACCCTCTCCATTTGGTGTAAAAAATGTTTCTTTCTTTCATTCGCTCGTATTTCATGGTATTGGGATTAATTTGGAGAAAATGACCCTCATTTTTTGGAACAAATGGTAGTAAAATAATTATTCTCTTTTAATTAAAAATTCAAGAGTCGTATTTTCATGTCTATTTAAAGAATTGAATAGTTTTTTTTTCATATTGCAAGTTTGTTGCATATTTTTAGTCGCAATCACATCTAATACACGAGGGTTGTTCACAAAGTTGTATAATTTGAATTAAGAAGTAAAGAATTGAGCACATAGTGGTACAGGGTTGTTTGCAACGTACTGTAATTTGAATGAAGAAGTCAGGAACCAACGTACAATGGTACACGTATTTCTGTGTATTTGTTCTAGGTTGCAATTCCTCTTGCATGCTCTACCTTTTCCTTCTTCTTTTTTCAGTTTTGGGAACCATAATAATTTTTTCTTAGAAATGTATTGGGGTTTCCTACTAAAATAAGTATAATTAAATATATGTGTCCATTACAGAACCTGAGAACCTAATTCTCTTTTCCCTTAGATAATGAATTTTTGGTATATATAAGTTCAATTTTCTGATATATACTTGTCATATTCAAATATTATTTAGATAATAGTTTTTTTATTTTTCAATCTAGTTAAAATAATTGATGTATGATTCTTGCATTTTAAATTCGACTCATTTTTAAGTTAAAATCTATGAAAAAATTAAAAAACTTCATAAAATAAGTATCATTAATTATATGGGTCTATTACATAACCTGAGAACCTCGTTCTCTTTTCCCTTAGATAATGAATATTTGGTATATATAATTTTAATTTTCTGATATATACTTGTCATTTTCAAATATTATTTAGATAATAGGTTTTTTATTTTTCCCTTAGATAATGAATTTTTGCTATTTCTAATTTTCATTTTCTGATATATACTTGTCATTTTCAAATAGTATTTAGATAATAGGTTTTTTATTTTTCATTCCTGTTAAAATAATTGATGTCTGATTCTTGTTTTTTAACTTTGACTCATCGTTAAGTTAAAATCTATGAAAAAATTAAAAAAAATTAATTCGAAAAACATGATCCCTCGCGTTCTAAAATCAATACAACCCAAATTCAATTGTCTATTTTGTTACTGACCCTTTATTTTCAATGTACACTTTATGCAAATTACGTTTCTACAAAGAAATGATAAAATAGTTGTTTCTATTTGAATACAAAGGTGCTGGCAGTTTGAAAAAAATCTATCAGAAGACCGTTTTCTAGAAGACACCCTATTAAAAAACAAATTTCACTATTAAATTTCTACCAGGAATTGATAAATCTATTGTTGTTATTCTTGGAATAATAAGGTGTTGGTTGTTCAAAAAATTCAGCTGGAACACAATCGAATGCGTTCCTAAAAACATCTTATTAAAAAAAAATTAACCAACTATATTCAAAACTGAGGTATTATTGAAATAAATACTATCATCCAAAATTTCAAGATTGAAACTAAAGAGGTTATATTAAAATGAGAATTTAAGAAAATGAATAATAAATTTGAAACTATTTACTTCAAATAAATTTCATTAGTAAAATGAAGATGGAGGAGATATTTTGAGAAATTCTATATGCAATCCACATCACTAGATATGCAGCATTATTTTATTTATTGGTTTCCCATAGACATCAATTATTATCAACATCCTATTCATATATATGGTATCCATGAAGAGGAGAGAGATTTATCATTTTGAAGACATTAAAATAAATTTGAAGAAATTAAAAAATTACATGCGGTGTATATATAACCAATATATATTAATCATATTTATTAGGTTTTCATAGAGATTAAATCTCTCATGTGCAAATTTTTTAGTCAATTTTTCACTATAAATTTTGAAGACATTGAATCCATTTTATACATTCAAAAGTATAATTTAAACAATGAAAATTTACATCTAGTGTGTGTATATATATATATATATATATATATATATATATATATATATATATATGATACAACGTGAGTGAGCCTAATGGTTAAGAGCTTAAGGGGGGTAGAGTATGTATGCCTTCGTAGACTTATCAGTCAAATCGATGTGCAAAGGTGTGTCCCTTGTCCCACAAACAAGGGGGTCTCATACACCAATTTGGTGTCTAGTTTTCTTGTGACCTTAAAATTGGATTATTATTATTATATCAATTTTAATTATAGATATATTAGGTTTCTAGAGGGATTACATGTGTTATGTTCAAAAATTTTAGTTAAAACTTTTGCTGTAAATAAAAAATGTTGGCTATAACATTAAAAAAAATGAATATATATGTTATATTATTACTCTCAACCATAAATAAAATATGTCATGTCCATATAAACTATCATAATATTATACCAACTTCATAAAGAAATAAAGTAACTAAAAGTAATAAAAAATGGTATACTTTTGAGTACAAGAAATTGTATAATTCTTATACTTTCTAAAAATATTTCGGTACATGACTTAAATAACTTTTTTAATTATATTTTAGTACATGACTCAAATAATGTTTTTTAATATGCATGTCCAATAATTTATTTCAATCTCAACTTCATGCATATGTATATGGATAGTGTAAATGACAAATCATTTTAATGGTGATCATAATAAAAAAATTCAATGTTGTAAGAGGAGAAATTAAAAGTAAAAACGTTCAAGGAGATATTTAATTTATTTAATTTTTAATATCAAATTAAAATGCAACATTTAAAAGTATATAATTAGTAATAAAATTTTCAGTGTGACTCATAAAGAAAATATTTTAATTTAGAGGGTATTAATATTGAAATGTATTAAAAAATATATTAATAACAGAAAAAAAAATATTCTTAATGCGGAAAATATAATACACAGATAAAATATTTCAAGAAAAGCATTTAAATGTGTATATATTTATATGATTTAAAAAAATTATATATGCAATATTGTTTATGGCTAAATCATTTTAAGTAGTCTAATTGTGACCATTTTTTAAGAATATGTTTTCATCGATTTCGTTTCAAATCAAGCAAATGTGTTCAAATTGCAAGTTTAAGCTATATAGTTTACAAAATCCAAGTTCTCAAGTAAATTTTGATGGCATTGAATCTATTTTTGTAATATATATATATATATATATATATAACAAATCTATTATGTTTCTAGAGGGATTAAATATGTTGTGTGCATTTTAGTCAAAATTTTCACTTTAAAAGAGGTTTTCCTTAGAGCTATAAGACTTCCTTTCTCCCTTGAAAAAATCATATGTTTTAGTCAAAATTTTCAACGTAAAATAGGTTTTCCTTGGAGCTTCCAGATTGAAATCCAATCTAAACCAATACAAACATGTACATGTACATCGAGTTGATCATGTGTGCACAGATTGTTTGTTAGTGCCAAGTACTGTAGTTAAGTTGCTAGTTGAATAACTGATCCTCGTATCCCACTGATGAAAACATACCTGCAAACAAAAATATCATCATGATTTCTCTCAATAAGAATTTGAGGTGTTGTACATATGTACTTTTATCTAAAATTCTCAAGAATAACTTCCATAAAACAAATATTCATGGATAGCCTTGTTTTCAAAACCATGTGGCATAGAGGAACTATGTCTTTTGGAATTTTCTCTTATACAATTATATTTTAAATCTAATTTTTTGTTAAATTAATTTTAACCAAAAAATTATTGGAAATAGCCTATATTTATTTTACGTCTATTTTGGAACATAACAAGTGAGTTATTATTTTGATAAAAAATATATTACAAGGTGAATGAATATGATTAAGTAGATGGGGCATAATATATACCTCCAGTTTCGTGCATAACATTAGCAAAGAAAGCATATGTTCCATAACATTATCAAAGAAATCATATGTTCCATCCAGAGTTCATTATTCCCTAATGGTATCCTATAACCATAATATTGATTCACATAGCATATTCATCACAAGCTATAACACTATGTATGTTTACTGGCACACTCACATCCAAAAATAAATAGAGGTAGTGATACTTAGAAAAAATGTTGTAGCATCATATAAAATTATATTTACAAGAATTGCATTGGCACATATGAAATTGATCTACCATTATGAAGAAATATTAAAATTGTAGTAATATTCAACATTGAAATATTAAAATACTCGAACAAAGTGCATCAAGCATATACAAACCAAAGGAAGAACTTATCTAGTTGAAAGTTGAAGGCCAACATTAACTTAGGTAGAGTAACGTTACACCCAACCATAGACTCTATTTCACTATAGGCCACCCTAATTGAAGCTATGATACCACTAAGGAAAATTAGAACATTTTTATGGAAATCATTCTTAGGATAAAAAATTATCTATCCCATTCTCTCATTGCTATTTGTTTTTCCTGGAACAACACAACTATTTCGGTGACACACATTTCTTTCCTTACATAGAATAAGGAAAATACCTTCCTTATCTACTCAATAGTCCCTCAAAATTTTCTAATCACTCCCTCTATGTGTGCATAGAGGGTCTATATATTATCCATTAACCCCAACAACATTTACTTAGTTCTTGACCTTTTTCATGTTTTAAAGGCTTCCTTGCTTGGTTGTTCAACCCACACTATGGTTTACTCCTTAGCTTCTATCCATGGATTCTCCATCACATAGCTTGATATTTTTCCTAGATCCCTTTCCAACCCTATTTTTGAATCTATCTATGTTCTTCCTCTCTAGAATTCACTTATTTTCATAGAAATTATCTTTTAACCATTTGAATCTCTTCCTTGTCTATTTTCAGAATATATACATACTTATGTAGTTATCATCACATGAATTCAAAATTACCTCTATCATTCCTTGATCACCCTCCTAGTAGGAACCAATACCTCTACAAATACTTTCATGGATGCTAGCATCAACCAAGAGAGAATGAATTTTCCTTTCCCTCTATTTATTTCTCTCTTATAACTTACTTCTCTTCCATTTCGTTTTCTTTCTCTACTATGTCTAGCCCCATGCATATCTCTTCAATGTTCTTTGCATGAGTTCATAATGGTCATACACCATTCATGTCAATACAGAATGGGATCCACTATTCACCTTAGAACCAAAATTGATTATGTCATTTAGGTGAGCATTATATTATACTATTTTTCTTGTCTTAGTATAAGAATGACCAGTAATGAATCATTCCTTCTTCCCTACAACTATTAAGATACATGCCTCTAAGACTACACGAATCATGGCCTCTCTACAATCAATTTCCTACATCCAATCATGATTTTGTTCCCTCCCAATAAAGCACATGTGTGGGGGGTATAATGATGAATGAATGAATAAATAAATCACCCTAACCCCAACACCCCACGAGACCTTATTTTCCCCCTTATTGTGGGGACATGATTTTTTTCGAAGAAAATGTGAGAAAATATAGGTGTTACCACTTCTATCACAATTCCCATGATGAAGATACTTATCCACTTGATTTCATAATTATGTAAGGTGTACATATCCACAACTACCACATGCATTCAATGTTTGGTAGTTAAGATTTCTAGATTTTTAGTAAGGAACATGGTGATGAAGGAAACACAGTAAATTTTGGAAAAATGGAAAAATGAAGATTATTTGGCATGGATAACCCCCTAGTAACCTCTCACCTTTCCCATCTCCTGCTATCATAACCCCCTGTTTATGTGCGCCTATCTCATGTATCTCTATTAGTTTATTAAATTCAAGAAAAATAACATTTAGATTATTCAAATCACCATGAAAATTTTTCCTCGTGGTGTAAATAAATCATGGTAATTAAAATATCCATGCCAAACAAAAGCAAACATTCAATCATAATTAAGTACAGTTAATCAATGGGATTCAATACTAAGACCTTCTAGCATATCCCCCTTCAAATAACACAATCCTCAATGTTGTCTTCTCATTAACAACACTTCTTTTCCTCATCCTTTAGTTGTATTTGCAGTGTTGTCCTATTCAATATCTTGGTATACCAACATACTTCAACATTCCAACATATGCCTGCATTAGTAATCAAGTAAGCATACATTTTATAGCAATTATCAAGGGACACTTATCTTAGGAAACATATTTCTTAGTTCCATGATGTAAGCATCTATTCAAAGATATGTATGTATTTTTTATTTAATAATTATCTATATGTGTTAGTCATCCATAATTTTGATTCTATCCAAAGATGACTAAGTTGACAATCCCCAGATTTCAAGAAATAATATTTCAAAGAAGCATTATGAGTTCTAGAAATCTCACTGCCTTCATTATCCTAAGTCTATTATTTCACCAAAATCTTCATCCAAATTTGTCCAAGTCATCCTGTTGATCCAAAGAAAACTATTTTTCAGGCTATATTCCACCATGTTCATTTCCCCCATTTTTCCCTCATTTCTCCCTTCATTTATCCTTTATTTCCTCAAAATCCCCTTTAAAGACCATTTAAAAAACCCCTTTTTAGTTTAAAAACACCATCTTTTACCCTATCGGAAATCTCCAAAAAGGCTTAACAACCCATTGTTTTAGCCTATTCTGACCTTTTTTGAACATAAAGCTTTAAGCCCTTTTTTAGCCTTCAGCCCTAACCCTTTTCCCCATATAACCACAGCCAAGAACCATTGGCAAAGCCCTATCAGCGATCGCCCATCGCACTTTCCAAAGCTCCGCTTCCTTTTTCTTTTTTCGTCGATGGCTGATCTTCTGATGAGATCGGGACCGTCCATTCCCCGAGATCTGATGGCCATCACATCACGCCTCTCCATTGCATCGCTCATCTCATCACCCCAACACATCGCGCCATCGCAATCACTTTTTACCCGGTTCCGATCCCCCGAAAAGATCTCAACCATTGATCGTGTTTCAGATCTGATGGTTCATGCTATCTCGCAGATCCAAACTCCGCTCGATAAATAATTTTCCCCCTGATTATGTTTTCCCCCTGATATAATCCTGGCTGTTGATCCTTTTGATCTAACATCGGTCAGGCCTTCCTCTGCTCCATTCTCATTTTCTCCCGCGATGAAATACTGACCATTGATTTGGCCCGTCCAGATTCAACGGCCATCGCTCCTTCACTTCTCTGCCTTCCCTCCAACTCATTCATTCTTTTCGCACGGCCCCGATTCAATCTGGACTGTCGATCTCTCCCAGATCGAACGGTGCAGGATCACTGCAGAGGCACCCCGCTGGAAAGATCTTTCCATACCCCCGGTCCCCCTGCAGTCGATCTCAGCCATCGATCTTCTCCAAGATCCGATGGGTACTAGCTAATGACGTTGTTGGTCCCACCGCTCTTCCTCCGCCACTCTTATTAACCCCTTTTTCCCCTGTAAAAACCTTACCGCCCTTTGTAACTTAAAAAAAACCCCGAAACCTTTGCATAAATACTTCAACTCACAAAATTCAAAGGAGGGCCCTCCCTTCTCTCATATATCTACCCCGCCATTACTTCCCCCTCCAAATGGATCTCCATTGTTGATCATAATTGATCCAACGGCAATCATCACCCCTCCCACTTCCACCTCTTTCCCTCTATATAAACGCCCCTACCGTGATTATAACCATTTATCACTATAATCCAACGACCCCACCATATATTTCCTCTACTCATCTTGTCTCCCCTCGTGCTCATCTACAACCGTATATCTTCAGCCCGAAGATCTAACAGCCCCAAATCCATTTCGCGCTCATTTCACAAATAAAATTGATCACGCATTTTCAACACGAAATGGGCAGTTTTCTGGGGCATACGTGTCATCCATTAACCCATATCGCGTTTGATCAACCCAATACCACTAACCACCCAAAGTCCACGCAAAAATCACTTATGGTTTCACAAAACCACTCTCCCTCATTTCGCGCCATAATTCAAAGTTTAAACCCTGGTTCTTCCCTGTTCTGCCATGAAACCCTCCTCTTGCATGCATATTCGCCTTCTCACAGCTCCTTCGCCTCCACCGAGCCTCTGAAGCAGTTTTATCCTAAAAACGCAGGCTTTTATTAAATTTTTGTCTAAATTGTACAAGTTTAATGGTGGCCCGAAGATCACAGGCCTTCCCACAGCCAATCTAAGTGGCTTTTTGTCTATTGGATGATGATCCAAGGATCAAATGCATGAAGAATGGGATAACAGGTCCGATTCAAATCTCCCATCAATGCTTTATGGCCATCGATGCAGTCACAAAAACCCCCGCACACAGCAAACAAAAGAATAAGATCAGTGAAAAATACAGATGAGCATAAATTTAAAGTAATCCCGAAAAAAGATAAAAACAACATGAAGGATTATAAAGGAAAAAGGAAGAATCAAGCCTAAACACAGTTTAAATGAATAAATTAAGTAAATTTAGGCTAAAACAGCCTCAATCACATCAACAAGAGGCAGTTATTTCTCCAAAAAAATCTAGTTGCCACCTATAGCTTACCTTCTATCTCAAAGGGCAAATTGACAGTTATTACACTAAATAAGATATTTTAATCTGTTAGGACAGTTATTGTGAAGATAAGAATAAGCCTTGAAATTCAAAATTTTCTACTATCTTTCTATCAGAAGTTAATACAGAGTTATTAAATTAGAGAAGTAGTTGAACATATTCCTACCTTATGCCCTGCATGGTCTTCAAGGCTAGGAATGCATTTACTCTATAATTAATGACATTTTGAACCCTAGATAGTTCCACCTCCTCAATTATAGTATAAATACTCTATGAGGAGCTCTTTGTTAGGGGTTGGTTGCTGGCATTCAAACTCTTTGAAGTTTTACATAGTCTGGCTGAAGATTAAGAAGAAATTGAAGTTTTGGAAGATTGATGATGTTTTGACATGTTTTGTTAATGAGAAGGCTCTATCATTGGATCCTCGAGCATGGTTGTTGGTGATGTATTCTAATATGTTAATGTTATTTCCTTTTTTCCATTTTGTTCCATCATTTTATACTTACAGTAGAGTAAAAATTTTAGGCTAAGAAATGTCTCCTAAAAGCACCTTAGACCTGTTTGCTCTTCATTGTTTTTATGTTTTCATCTGTTGAAGGTTTTATTGAGCAGTTTAACTGATTTTGAACCCTTATACTTGTTTATTTCCGCAATATTTCCAATATTTGGTCTCAAGAATGATTTATGGTTTTCCTTGCTTACTTACTTCCACTTGAAAACTGTTTATGCAGTCTCCCTTTAAAGTACCATTATTTACAGTCTGTTAGAGAGGTCTGTTTTGATCATACCCTCTATTCTTACTGAGATCATTTTTTTTAAGGTCTTTATAATTTCAGTCTTAGATGTTTAGGCATTCCCTGTCCTACGATGCAGTTATTTGTGAATCTTAAATGTTTTCTTATCCTTGAAGGTGAAATCTTTGGATGAAATAGAGCGTTCCTCGACTCCTAGATTTCATTGGAAAAGTTTGTCTTGAAATGATTTTTTGCTGAAGTGTGGTTTGTATAATTTATGGTTAGCCCTGTCTATTGAATGCCTCTTCATGTTCAGATAATGTTTTAAGTCCCT
Source organism: Pinus albicaulis (assembly GCA_034641835.2). Taxonomy (NCBI): domain Eukaryota; kingdom Viridiplantae; phylum Streptophyta; class Pinopsida; order Pinales; family Pinaceae; genus Pinus; species Pinus albicaulis. The sequence goes on along the minus strand of CM076572.1, from coordinate 899,324,481 downwards.
TTGTTGAGGATTACATATAATTAAGGATTCTTAACTGCCCTTAGTTATACTTCTCCTTCTAAACCCTTAATGTCCATTTCATTTCATCCACCAAACCCAAGATCCACTAGCCAAGTTAGATTTTCCCTTTGATATCCCATATCTATTGATTGAGCTTGTTATAACATCTTCTTGACTCCATTTCCCAATGGCTCTGACATTTCCCCTTTCTATCTATGTTTCCTAGATCATTGATGTCCAACCAACCAAACCCAAACAAACAAACAAACTTGCACTTAATAACTAGCCTAAAATCAACCTCTTATGAGCATCAAGCTATATCCTTACGAACATATTAAGAGATCCCTCTCTGAGACTAGGAGGGCTAGATCCTAGAGCTCTAAAGCTTGGTTTATACGTTGCCTTGTCATTTGGTTTTCCAATCAGCCAAATCACAGGACCCCAACATTTTTGCAATCACGATGGGAATTTTGAGTAGATAGTCACATAAATACCTCTTAAAACACTCATTAGACCCTGATTAAATCAAATAATATCCATTGAATCTGCCACCTCATCGCCACAATAAAATTTTAGTGATCACGATGGGACCTCTGAGTACATAATAGCCTAGAAAGCTCTTGTAGACTCATTAGTCCTTCAAAGGAAAAACAAAAAAAACTCAGAAAACCCAAAAAATTTCAGATTGGTTTCATAATAAACATTGGTGGTGGACCATATAATATTTTACCTCCAAAAAAGAGTTAAAAATTTCCACCTGGCGACTCCACAACTCTCAATAAGACCTAAAGACTCCACTGGAGGAAGAACCTGAAACATGACCAGTCATCCTAGAAAGAAAGAGCATTCAAGCCTAAGTTGGATTCAAGAAATTATTGTTTTTATCTATAAATATGTTCTATCCTACTTTAAGCCTGATCAAGAATACACTGATGAGATCTACATTTATCATTGGAAGGATCTCAAGCCTCGAAAAGCTAAGCCTCAAATTTTAGACCATGATCAGTCTTATACACCTGTGCTTACCCCAAATTCACCTGTGGAAGATCTACTGAAACATGAGCCTCATGCTACCTTCCCTCCTCTTGCTAAAACCTCAAACAACCATAAATCTCTTTTTACACTACCTATACCTACAAAGGTACTAGAAAGATACAAGCCTCTGATTTTTCCTCCTATCTTCCAAGCCCTCCCTGAAAATCTTGCAAATAAACTACCCAGATTTGATGGAGAAAGCTCAAAATTCACCGTTGAAGAACACATTCAAAATCTTGAGAATTTACTTGACCTTTGTGAAATAGAGGAAGATGATGTGCGTATTATAATTTTTGCCTTATCATTAAGAGGAAAAATTAGGAGTTGGTTTAAGGACCTTCCAGTTGTAAGCATTATCAATTTTCATCAATTTACTCAAGTCTTCTTAGATAAGTGGGTGATCATTGGGAATGAAGTTCTCATCATAGAGGAATACAAGAATTTAAAAAGATAGCCAGGGGAGACAGTACAAGACTTTTCAGCCAGGTTCAATAAGGTATACAATGCAATACCTACTAAGATAAAACCACCTTTGCAGTGGGCTCTCTTGCACTACCCAAGTACTTTTGACCTAGAGATGGAATTCCAAATAAGAGAAAAAGACCCTTAAAACCTAGAAGAAATGCAAAATATGGAAAATTGCTGTGGAATTCAACATACTGGAAAGAGAGGAAAAGTTATAAAAAGTAAGGAAGGACAAAGAAGCTCAAGAGAAAATAACTTCTTCAGAGTTAAAGCTAGAAATGTTGACAGATATAATCGAAAAAATGATGCATATACTTGGTAAGAAAGAGGAAGAGTACAAGGTTGAGATTGGTGCTGGTTATTCAGAGCAGCCAGTACCATTTTCTTGCGAGGAACCAAATCAGTCATTTCAATGCAAAGATAGCTATCAAAACATACTGGCTGACCTAGGTTGCAAAGAAGAAAATGCATAAGGTTTTCAAGTAATTACTATGTGTCTCCCTACATCTTGTGCTTCACTATTTAAAGAGTATTACAAGTAAATTGAAAATAGAAACAAGGTAGAATGCTCTAAATAATCAGTAAGTGAGGAAATGGATAATACAAATCCTTTTTCAAATCCTGAAGTTATCCCCTCAAATCATCTTGGTATGGTTGTTTGGATTACAAAACTAGAAATGAAAAATAAGCCAACACCTCTTAAGTCCCTACCCTTGTGCTTTGAGTCATTTCAGATTGCTAAAAGAGAAGCTATTAGCCATGAACACTCTTCTTTTTCATATGATGGAACAATCTGTTGATCAAATGTGCATAATGGATGACATTCCTCCTATGAATAAGCTGCCCAAATATGATCAATATGATGATGATTATGTTCTCCAGACTCAAGATGACCCTACATAACAATCAATGATTAATTTGTGGGACAAAGACAGCCATTCTCCACAGCTCAAGTATAGTGATCAGCAAATACCACTCAGCCATGAAAGTGAAGAAGAAAGTGCAGAAATTTTGGGAGAAAGGGAAGGATCTTTAACTCTTTGTTGTGCTTCCTTTCATTTCATCAAAGACAACCTTAATACAATCAGAAGTCAAAAATATTTGGGTATTTATTTTAACAACAAAGAACACATTCAGCCCTATGTCCAACCTTCACAAGAGAAAGAGAACAACTATGCCTCTTTTCAATCAGGTTTGCTAGAAGACAACATGGAAATAAATGATGAGTATGACAATGTAGATGATCATGAGGAAGAGAAGGAGTTTCTAGTTTAAAAAAACCCAAGCATAGCCAAGTGGAAGAGGGAGTAGTTCTGAATGAAGTCTCTGTCCCAAATCCTCTAAGTCGGGTATTATTCCAAGATCCATTTTTTGTTTGCTTAGAAACATTTGAAGAGGAAGTAAAACATGTTGAGAGCAGTCTAATGAAGAGTTTCAAGAAAATTTTAAGCACTACTATTCAAAAACAAGTGAAATGGGAGTGGCCCTGTTTGTCCAGCGTGCTCAAAGAGATGAGAAAATACCAGTCACGGAACCATCTGATTGACTAGATGTATTGGAAAAGAGAGTTCATCAGCTAAACATGTAAATATTTCAAAGTTAGATTAGGGTAGGTAGGAATGTAAATAAAGCTTAGCCTATGAGCATTTAGTCAGTTTTTTGTCTTTTCTTTGAAAGAAAAATTGAAAAAATACAAAAATAATAGAAAAGAGAAAAGAGGGCAGATATAAAAGAAGAAAGGTATAGCCCCATACCAAAAAAGAATGAGAATCTGAAAGTGTGCAAGCTTAAATGTCACTACTTGAGAAAGCACTGCTATTTAGTCATACAACCTAATCATGACTAGATGGATTTCAATTTACTGCTGATAGGTTAGTGAATCATGTTTTCCAAACTGTTTAATCGAATAGATTAGAATAGAAGAAATAATGGTTCAAACATGCTCAAAAATTGAACCAAAGAAAGGAAAAGAAGAAGATGGCTCTAAAATAGATCAAAACTTGAGCCAAGAAGAAAGAAGGATGTCTTTTATTTTCAGATTTTAAGCCTTCACAGTTTTGTTTTAAAGTCTATGTGCAGCCTGTACATACAGCCATAGACACCATAGAAAATTAGACAGTCTAATCCTGATTTGACTGTGTTTAAAGTTCTTGTCTTAGAAATAGAGAATAAGATCTGTCAGACAGCTTAATCCTGACAGATAGTAGTTAGGTAGAGAAGCTAATGAGTTCAACTGTTTAAACTAAACTCATGGAAGTTATAAGGGTAGATTTAGATTAGTTTCCTATTTTCAAAAAATAAAATGTCAAAGATTTTACTAGTTCAAATGCACTCAAGAGAAGCAAAAAATGTTAGCACAAAGTAGGATTGGGTAGGAAGAGGTGCTGTTTGAAGAGATTTCATGTTACAGATTGATTAAAATTGTCTTTTTCAGAGAAATATCAGCAAGAAAAGAAGAAATTTTCTCAATGGATAAGGCACTGATCTGTTGAAACTCAGAGATTTCATAAGCTGAGGTTATGGACACCTAAAAGGACAACTGTCCTCCCCAAGTGGAGCCACTGTTAGTCATCCATAATTTTGATCCTATCCAAAGATGACTAAGTTGGAAATCCCTAGATTTCTAGAAATAATATTTCAAAGAAGCATTATGAGTTCTAGAAATCTCACTGCCTTCATTATCCTAAGTCTATCAGTTCACCAAAATCTTCATCCAAATATGTCCAAGTCATCCTGCTGATCCAAAGAAAACTGTTTTTCAGGCTATATTCCCCCATGTTCATTTCCCCCATTTTCCCCTCATTTTTCCCTTCATTTATCCTTTATTTCCTCAAAATCCCCTTTAAAGACCATTTAAAAAACCCCTTTCTTGGTTTAAAAACACCCTCTTTTACCCTATCGGAAATCTCCAAAAAGGCTTAAAAACCCATGTTATTAGCCTATTCTGACCCTTTTCAAACATAAATATTTAAGCCCTTTTTTGGCCTTCATCCCTAACCCTTTTCCCCATATAACCACAGTCGGGAACTGTCGGAAAAGCCCCATCGGCGATCGCCCATCGCACTTTCCAAAGTTCCGCTTCTTTTTTCTTTTTTCGTCGATGGCTGATCTTTCGATGAGATCGGGACTGTCCGTTCCCCAAGATCTGACGGCCATTGCATCGTGCCTCTCCATCACATTGTTTCATCATGTCGTGCCATCGCGTCGCACCATCGCATCGCACCATCCCAATCGCTCTTTCCCCAGTTCCGATCCCCCGAACAGATCTCAACCGTTGATCGTGTTTCAGATCTGACGGCTCAAGCTACCTCGCAGATCGGAACTCCATCCGATAAATACTTCGGCCCCCGATTATGTTTTCCCCTCGATATAATCCTGTATGTTGATCCTTTTGATCTAACGGTGGTCGGGCCTTCCTCTGCTCCATTCTCGTTTTCTCCCGCGATGAAATATTGACCGTTGATCTGGCCCCTCTAGATCCAATGGCCATCGCTCCTGCACTTCTCTGCCTTCCCTCCACCCCATTCATTATTTTTCCACAACCCCGATTCAATCTGGACCGTCGATCTCTCCCAGATCAGACAGCACAGGATCACTGTGGAGGCACCCCGCCAGTGAGATCTTTTTGTACCCCCGGTCCCCCCGCAGTCGATCTCAGCCGTCGATCTTCTCCAAGATCCGATGGCTACTAGCTAATGACGTTGTCGGTCCCACCGCTCTTCCTCCGCCACTCTTATTAACCCCTTTTTCCCTTGTAAAAACCTTTCTGCCCTTTGTAACTTAAAAATAACCTTGAAACCTTTGTATAAAGACTAAAACTCCAAAAAGTCAAAGGTGGGCCCTCCCTTCTCTCATATATCTACCCTACCATTACTTCCCCCTCCAAATCGATCTCCACCATTGATCGTAATTGATCCAACGACGATCATCACCCCTCCCACTTCCACCTCTTTCCCTCTATATAAACACCTCTACCATGATTATAACCATTTATCACTATAATCCAATGGCCCCACAATATATTTCCTCCACTCATCTTGTCTCCCCTCACGCTCATCTACAACCGTAGATCTTCGGCCCGAAGATCTAACGGCTCCAAATCCATTTCGCACTCCTTTCAAAAATAAAATTGATCGCGTGTTTTCAACGTGAAATGGGCGATTTTCTGGGGCATACGTGTCATCCATTAACCCATATCACATTCAATCATCCCAATACCACTAACTCCCCAGATTCCATGTGAAAACCACTTCTGGTTTCGCAAAACCACTCTCCCTCATTTCGTGCCATAATTCAAAGTTTAAACCCTGGTTCTACCCTGTTCTGCCATGAAACCCTCCTCTCGCATGCATATTCACCTCCTCACATCTCCTTTGCCTCCGCCAAGCCTATGAAGAAGTTTTATCCTAAAAATCCAGGCTTTTATTAATGTTTGGTTTAAATTGTGCAGGTTTAATAGTGGCTCGAAGATCGCAGGCCTTCCAACAGCCAATCTAAGTGGATTTTTGTGTATTGGATGACAATCCAAGGATCAAATGCATGAATAATGGGATAAAGGGTCCAATTCAAAGCTCCCATCGATGCTTTATGGCCATCGATGCAGTCACAGAAACCCCTGCACACATCAAACAAAAGCAAAAGATCAGTGAAAAAGACAGATGAGCAGAAGTTTAAAGTAATCCCAAAAAAGATAAAAAAAACATGAAGGATTATAAAGGAAAAAGGCAGAATCAGGCCTAAACATAGTTTATATGAATAAATTAAGGAAATTTAGGCTAAAACAGCCTCGAGCACATCAATAGGAGGTAGTTATTTCTCCAAAAATATCTAGTTACCACCTATAGCCTACCTTCTATCTCAAAGGGAAAATTGACAATTATTACACTAAATAAGATATTTTAATATATCAGGACAGTTATTGTAAAGATAAGAATAAGCCTTAAAATTCAATCTTTTCTCCTATATTTCTATCAGAAGTTAATACAGAGTTATTAAAATAGAGAAGTAGTTGAACATATTCCTACCTTATGCCCTGCGTGGTCTTCAAGGCTAGGAATGCATTTACTCTGTAATTAATGAAATTTTTAACCCTAGATAGTTCCACCTCCTCAATTACAGTATAAATACTCTATGAGGAGCTCTTTGTTAGGGTTTGGTTGTTGGCATTCGAAATATTTGAATTTTTACATAGTCTAGCTGAAGATTAAGAAGAAATTGAAGTTTCGGAAGATTGATGATATTTTGACATGTTTTGTTAATGAGAAGACTCTATCATTAGATCCCTAAGAATGGTTGTTTGTGATGGATTCTAATATGTTAATGTTATTTCCTGTTTACCATTTTGTTCCATCATTCTATACTTACAGTAAAGTAAAAATTTTAGGCTAAGAAATGTCTCCTAGAAGCATCTTAGACCTGTTTTCTCTTCACTGTCTTTATGTTCTCATCTACTGAAGGTTTTATTGAGTAGTTTAACTGCTTTTGAACCCTTATGCTTGTTTATTTCAGAAAGATTTCAAATAGTTGGTCTCAAGAATGATTTATGGTTTTCCCTACTTACTTGCCGCCACTTGAAAACTATTTCTGAAGTCTCCATTTAAAGTACCATTGTTTACAGTCTGCCAGAGAGGTCTGTTTTGATCATATCCTCTGTTCTTGTTGAGATAATTATTTTGAAGGTATTTATAATTTCAGTCTTAGATGTTTAGGCATTCCCTCTTCTACGATGCAGTTATTTGTAAATCTTAAATGTTTTCTTATCCTTGAATGTGAAATCTTTTGATGCAATAGAGCATTCCTCGACTCCTAGATTTCATTGGAAAAGTTTGTCTTGAAATGATTTTTTGCTGAAGTGTGGTTTGTATAATTTATGGTTAGCCCTGTCTATTGAATGCCTCTTCATGTTCAAATAATTTTTTAAGTCCCTTTGTTGAGGAGTACATATAATTAAGGATTATTAACTTCCCTTAGTTCTACTTCTCCTTCTAAACCCTTAATGTCCATTTCATTTCATCCACCAAACCCAAGATCCACTGGCCAAGTTAGATTTGCCCTCTGAGATCCCATATCCATTGATTGAGATTTTTATAACTAATTCTTGACTCCATTGCCTAATGGCTCTGACATTTCCCCTTTCTATCTATGTTTCCTAAATCATTCATGTCCAACCAGCCAAACCCAAACAAACAAACAAACTTGCACTTAATAACTAGCCTAAAATCAACCTCTTATGAGCATCAAGCTATATCCTTATGAACATATTGATAGATCCATCTCTGAGACTAGGAGGGCTAGATCCTAGAGCTCTAAAGCTTGGTTAATATGTTGCCTTGTCATTTGGTTTTCCAATCAGCCAAATCACAGGATCCCAACATTTTTGCGATCACGGTGGGACTTTTGAGTAGATAGTCACATAAATACCTCTTAAAAAACTCATTAGGCCCTCAGTAAATCACAGAATATCCAGTTAATCTGCCACCTCATCTCCACAATAACATTTTGGCGATCACAGTGGGACCTCTAAGTACATAATAGCCTGGCAAGCTCTTGTAGACTCATTAGTCCTTCAAATAAAAAATAAAAAAACTCAGAAAACCCAAAAAATTCAAATTGGTTTCATAATAAACATTGGTGGTGGACCATAGAATATTTTACCTCCAAAAAAAAGCTAAAAATTTCCACATGGTGACTCCACAACTCTCAATAAGACCTAAAGACTCCACTGGAGGAAGAACCTGAAACATGACCATTCATCTTAGAAAGAAAGAGCATTCAGGCCTAAGTTGGATTCAAGAAATTATTGTTTTTATCTCTAACTATGTTCTATCCTACTTTAAGCCTGATCAAGAATACACTGATGAGATCTACATTTATCATTGGAAGGATCTCAAGCCTCGAAATGCTAAGCCTCAAATTTTAGACCATGATTAGTCTTATACACCTGTGCTTACCCCAGATTCACCTGTGGAAGATCTAGTGAAACATGAGCCTCATGCTACCTTCCCTCCTCTTGCTGAAACCTCAAACAACCATAAATCTCTTTTTACACTACCTATACCTACAAAGGTCCTAGAAAGATACAAGCCTCTTATTGTGGTTCCTGTGTTTTGGCCATATTGGAAAAGACCAAAAGATAAGACAATATCAAACCACTTTGGGATCCTAGGATCTAGCCCTCCTGGATCCAGAGAGGGATCTCTCTATAAATGCAAGGAATGATATATCTTTGAGGTCAGTTTATGGTATTAGGCTAGGTATGAAGCACAAGGGTTTTTTGGTTTGTTTGTTTGGTTGGAGATCATTAACTGAGAAGGTTATGTGAGATGAAGAAGGAACTAAATAGAAGGATGTTTCAGCATGGGAATATAGGTCAAGAGAAGTGTCAATCCATTGGGCTATGGAGTCATAAAATGGTTTTAATTGCATAGCAACTATCCAAGGGTTTCCATAGGGCAAGTCATCCATACCAAAGGATATTTTTATATAGATGGTGAGATGGAACATTAAGAAGTGGGGTGAAAGAAAGAAACCAGAGTGTAGCCTAAGATCAGGTAAGGACTTTTAACCTATCCTGCTTTTGAAATACTTTCAAAGGAAACTCTCAATAAAGACACAAAGGATAGCTTAAGATTAGGTAAATACTTTTAACTTAGCCTGCTTTCAAAATACTCTTAAGGAAGACAGTCCAGCAGTCCTCATAACCTCTTTCAGAAGGTATAAAATATTTAAGATTAAACATAGAACAAGGCCTAAGATTAGAGAAAGACTTTTAACCTTCACTTCTTTTGACACTGACTCAAAGGGATATTATAAAGGCTAACTATTGGAAAAGGAACCTAGTGGACAGGGCTAACTTTAAATCCCCAGTTTCCAAATTCTCTCAGCTGAAACCAAACAAGAACATCTAAGAAACAAACTCTAAATTCATACATCAATAAGCATGGACAAACCAACTTCTATACTGGTTAAATTATGTTGAATTTGTTCTTAGATACACCTCTAGCAAAAAACATAAAGATAAAGATTTACAGTGAGATTTAGGGTACTTCCAGCAGTATGTCCTAATCTATGCTTGCTATTCTTTATCATAGAATAGTGGACAGTATGAAAAACATGAAAGGAGACAATTACAGTAAGGAAAACATCACCAATAATATAGACCAGGATCCTGTGAATCTGCTTGTTTAATTGATGTGAAAAACTAGTCACATACTTTGAGTCCAATGGCTCTTTACAGTCCAAACTTCTCTTCCCAACCTACTATATTACAAACTACTCAGCTACTTCCCTCAATAACAATTCAAACAATCAATAAAATCCCAACAACCAACAACCACTACAATGTATTTCTCATGGGTTCTTATAGGTGAATGAGGAGGTGGAGTAGTAGATATGAACTTAAATGATCCATTAAGACAGAGGGGAGGAAGTATTTGAATGCCCACTCTTCTTAATGGCTCTGCATTAACATGTTTGGTACTCTTTAGGTTGGTTTAGAAGTATTTGTCAGATTGACCATAACTTCAGATATGTTCTTTGAAGTACTCTATTTTTCCTTCTGAGATAAGTAAGGTGATAGAAGTTTTGCAGGTCTTCCATACTTCCATTACTGTTGTCCTGACAGTTTTAAAATCCTCTGTCACTGTAATAATTCTTCTGGTGCTCGATGGAAGATGGAGTAAGTTATGTAGCTAGTCCTTCTTGGAGAAAGAATACTCTGCTGATATTAAATCACTGATGTGGCTTGATTGTATGATTTAGGCTTCATTAAGCCTCTTTGATCATCTTCATGGTTCTAATCCTTGCTAACTATGGATTAGGATTCTTAGTCTTCAATATTATGCACTAATATTCTTTAATTCTTCTTCTGATACTCTTTGTTGCTGCTTCTGACTGTGTTTGCGAATATACAAGTTATGGAGGCGCTGGAGGATTGAATCAAAGTTAATGACACTGATATTTCAATAAAACATGCCTTAAACCTTCCAGGGATGTCTCCTCTGTGATCTTTGGCTCTGGAAATGTCTTTCTGCACTCTAAATCACCCTGACTGTGACTGTAGAGATAGTATGGCTTATTGCCCTTTGAAAACCTGCAAAACACAATAAACTCATTAAACAAAAACTTGTGGGAGTGAGGAGGATTGTTTCGGAGGCTCGTGGAGGATGGAGAAACAGCGATGGGAAATGGTGGATGCAGCAAAAATGTGATGAAAAATCATGGCGGAAGACGAAAACAAGTGCAGATGAAGGTTGAGTGCGAGGTGAGTTGTGAACCGTTGGATTAGATCAATTGACGGAGATCTATGGTGGAGATTCATCAACGAAGTTGTTTGGAAGATTAGATGAATGGTGGATGAGTGAAAATGTGATATAACGTGGGTCATTGGATTATAATAATCGACGGCGGAGATCGATGGATGTAGTCGTTTAGAAGGTTAGATGGTGGGCGACCGAATGAGGTCGAAATCAAATATGGGTTGTTAGATTAAAATGATCAATAGCTATGATCGTCCGATGGAATCATTTAGGAGGATAGATGAAACGAAGGTGAAGGGGGTGCGATGCAATGTGGGCCGTTAGATCAGAACAACCAACGGCTATGATTAACAATGGAAATGATGTTGCAGAGGGAAGTAAGGTGGAATACCAGAATGGTTTTCGCATTTTATTTGGGGGGGAAGTGGTTTGGCCCAAAAAAATGTGATACGGTACGCCTACTGACACCTGTCCCTTCGAATACTGCCTGTTTCGGAAAAATTTTGGGGATTAAACTCTGGGCGCAAAACTTTTGCGAAATGCAATATCAGTCGTCAGATCATCGAAGGTGGATCAGAAGGTGCGGAATGGATGTGACGAAGGAAGTTGCACGGATGAGGAGTTCATTGGGACTGACATTAATTTTTTCGTGTAGTTGAAACGTTAAGTGGCAGGGAGAAAATCTAATCAAAAAATGGGTTTTATTGGGTTAAGTCCCGACCGTCCGATCCTTTGGATGGACGGTCCAGATCGAAATATGGAGCGTAGTTTTTAGCAAGGGAAAGGGATGGGAAAATGAAAAGGCAGAAGGAATGTGGACCGTTGGATTTGAGAAAATCAACGGCGGGGATTTCATCGCATCGGAGAAAATAAAGAGGCCAAAGCATCGGGGTCCTTTGATTTTGCGATGTGTAATTAAGCACTGACCATCAGATCAGATGAGAGATCGACAGTCAGGATTGAATTGACAAGTGTGATGTCGAAGGGCTGTGGGCGGAGCGCGATTTGATCATGGTCGTTGGTTCTTATGGATTCAACGGTCCAGATCAAATCGACGAGCGCGAGTGATGGGATCATGAGCGGAGTGCGATTGTATCTCATCTATCGGATCTGTAGGAATGGACGATTGAGATTAGATCGGAAGATCGAAGGAGAGGGGCTCATCACATTGGGAATTTGGGGAAAAAGAACAAAGGGGATGATTTTTTTGCGATTGCGACTAGGCCTTAGCACTTGGTCGTAGGTGCGGGTTATATGGAGAATAGGGACTAGGGCTAAGGTCGAAAGGGGCTTAAGGCCTTAATGTAAAAATGGAGATTTTCAAGGATTTTAAAGGGTTTTTTAAGGAATTTGGAGGTTCTGATAGATGGAAGGAGGGATTTTTAAACCAAATAAATGGCAATATCAGGTTTAAAAGGGGATTTAGGAAGATTTAGAGGTTAAATGAGGATGTTTTGAGGGGTTTCATGAAGGAAATAAGGATGAAAAATGGGGGATTTTGTGGGGGTGAAATGGAGTAAATGGAGGCCTTTTTGAGAACAAATTCCTTCATAAAACAGCAGGGCTTATCAATGGAAACAGTAGTGAAGATTATTTAAAGGATAAAAGACACATGGAAGCTTCAAGAATGATATATTTACAAAGGAAATGTTTCACTTGAAGGCTCAAAAACATATTTAGCCACCTGTTTTCTTTGACAAAATTTTATAGGTGGCTAACACCTTTGATTTTTCCTCCTACCTTCCAAGCCCTCCCTGAAAATCTTGCAAATAAACTACCTAGATTTAATGGAGAAAGCTCAAAATTCACCGCTGAATAACACATTCAAAATCTTGAGAATTTACTTGACCTTTATGAAATAGAAGAAGATGATGTGCGTATTAGAATTTTTGCCTTATCATTACAAGGAAAAATTAGGAGTTCGTTTAAGGACCTTCCAGCTGCAAGCATTATCAATTTTCATCAATTTACTCAAGACTTCTTAGACAGGTGGGTGATCATTAGGAATGAAGTTCTCATCATAGAGGAATACAAGAATTTAAAAAGACAACCAAGGGAGACAGTACAAGACTTTTCAGCCAGGTTCAATAAGGTATACAATGTAATACCTACTAAGATAAAGCCACCTTTGCGATGGGCTCTCTTGCACTACCGAAGTACTTTTGACCTAGAGATGGAATTCCATATAAGAGAAAAAGACCCTTCAAACCTGGAAGAAATGAAAAATATGGAAATTAATGTGGAATTAATGACATCTTGAAGGAGGAAAAGGTTGAAAAAACTGAGAGGACAAAGCAGAAACAGAGAAAAATAACTTCTTCGGAGTTAAAAGCTAAAAATGTTGGAGATACAATAAAAAAATAGTATATAGTAAGAAAGAAGGAAGAGTAAGGTTAGATTAAAGAATTAACTTTTAGTTCTTCAGCGGCCAATTGCCAATACTACCCAAGAAAGACAATGGTCATTTCATTTAAAGATAGCTATCAATGTCTTTATTTGACCAGTTCATAAAAGAAGAATAGGAAAGGGTTGTATAAGTAAATAATATGTCTCCCTATGTAACACTTCACTATTTAGAAATGCCTGGCAGTTTTATATAAAATAAGGGCCGAATCGCAATGCTCACAAGGTGAGAAGGTGAAATTTGCAATCCTTTTTCAAATCTAAAGTTTCTCTCAAAGTCAAAATATTGGTATGGTTGTTTGGATTACATAAGCAGAGAATAAAATATAAGCCAACACCTCCAGAATTCTACCATAGTAGCACAATTCATTTCCAGTTGCTAAAGCTATTAGCCTTAACACTCTCCTTTTTACTCTGGTGGAACATTTCTATTAGCAATGTGGCCATAATGGTGTGCTATCCTATGAATAAGTTGCCCAAATATGATAAATATGATGATGATTATGTTCTCCAGACTCAAGATGACCCTATAGAACAATCAATGATTAGTTTGTGGGACAAATACAATCATTCTCCACAGCTCAAGTATAGTGATCAGCAAATACCACTCAGCCATGACAGTGAATAAGAAAGTGCAGAAATTTTGGGAGAAAGGGAAGGATCTTTACCTCTTTGTTGTGCTTCATTTTAGTTCATCAAAGACAACCTTAATACATTCAGAAGTCAACAATATTTGGGTATCGATTTTAACAAAAAAGAACACATTCAGCCCTATGTCCAACCTTCACAAGAGAAAGAGAACAACTATGCCTCTTTTCAATCAGGTTTGCTAGAAGACAACATGGAAATATATGATGAGTATGACAATGAAGATGATCATGAGGAAGAGAAGGAGTTTCTAGTTAAAAAAAACCCAAGCATAGCCAAGTGGAAGAGGGAGTAATTCTGAATGAAGTCTCTGTCCCAAATCCTCTAAGTCAGGTATTATTCCAAGATCCATATGTTGTTTGCTTAGAAACATTTGAAGAGGAAGTAAAACATGTTGAGAGCAGTATGATGAAGATTTTAAAGAAAATGTTAAGCACTATTGTTCAAAAACAAGTGAAATGGGAGTGGCCCTGTTTGTCCAGCATGCTCAAAGAGATGAGCAAAGACCAGTAATGGAACTATCTGATTAACTGGATGTATTGGAAAAGAGAGTTTGTCAGCTAAACATGTAAATATTTCAAAGTTAGATTAGGGTAGGTAGGAATGTCAATAAAGCTCAGCCTGTGAGAATTTAGTTAGTTTTTTGTCTTTTCTTTGAAATAAAAATTGAAAAAATACAAAAATAATAGAAAAGAGAAAAGAGGATAGATATAAAAGATGAAAGGTATAGCCCCATACCAAAAAAGAATGAGAATCTAAAAGTGTGCAAGCTTAAATGCCACTACTTGAGAAAGCACTGCTATTTAGTCATACAAACTAATCATGACTAGATGGATTTCAATTTACTGCTGATAGGTTAGTGAATCAGGTTTTCCAAACTGTTTAATCTTGGCTTATCAGTAGAATAGATTATAATAGAAGAAAGAATGGTTCAAACATGCTCAAAATCTGAACCAAAGAAATGAAAAGAAGAAGATGGCTCTAAAATAGATCAAAACTTGAGCCAAGAAGAAAGAAGGATGTCTTTTATTTTCAGATTTTAAGCGTTCACTGTTTTTTTTTAAAGTCTATGTGCAGCCTGTACATACAACCATAGACACCATAGAAAATCAGACAGTCTAATCCTGATTTGACTGTGTTTAAATTTCCTGTCTTAGAAATAGAGAATAAAATCTGTCAGACAGCTTAATCCTAACAAATAGTAGTTAGGTAGAGAAGCTAATGAGTTCAACTGTTTAAACTGAACTCATGGAAGTTATAAGGGTAGATTTAGATTAGTTTCCTGTTTTCAAAAAATAAAATGTCAAAGATTTTACTTTTCAAATGCACACAAGAGAAGCAAAAAATGTTAGGACAAAGTAGGATTGGGTAGGAAGAGGTGTTGTTTGAAGAGATTTCATGTTACAAATTGATTAAAATTGTCTTTTTCAGAGAAAGATCATCAAGAAAAGAAGAAATTTGCCTAATGGATAAGGCTCTGATCTACCTAAACTCAGAGATTTCATAAGCTGAGGTTTTGGACACCTAAAAGGACAGTTTTCCTCCCCAAGTGGAGCCACTATTAGTCATCCATAATTTTGATCCTATCCAAATATGACTAAGTTGACAATCCCCAGATTTCTAGAAATAATATTTCAAAGAAGCATTATGAGTTCTAGAAATATCACTACCTTCATTATCCTAAGTCTATCAGTTCACAAAAATCTTCATCCAAATCTGTCCAAGTCATCCTGCTGATCCAAAGAAAACTATTGTTCAGGCTATATTCCCCCATTTTTCCCTCATTTTTCCCTTCATTTACCCTTTATTTCCTTAAAATCCCCCTTAAAGACCATTTAAAAAACCCCTTTTTTGGTTTAAAAACACCCTCTTTTACCCTATCGGAAATCTCCAAAAAGGCTTAAAAACCCATGTTATTAGCCTATTCCGACCTTTTTCGAGCATAAAGCTTTAAGCCCTTTTTTGGCCTTCAGGCCTAACCCTTTTCCCCATATAACCACAACCGGGAACCGTCGGCAAAGCCCCATCGGCGATCACCCATCGCACTTTCCAAAGTTTCGATTCCTTTTTATTTTTTCACCAATGGTCGATCTTCCGATGAGATCAGGGCTATCCATTCCCTGAGATATGACGATCATCACATCGCTTCATCATGTCGCACCATTGCTTCACACCATCGCATCGCACCATCGCAATCGCTCTTTCCCTGGTTCCGATCCCCCGAAAATATCTCAACTGTTGATCGCGTTTCATATCTGACAGCTCACGCTATCTCACAGATCCAAACTCCATCCGATAAATACTTCACCCCCCGATTATTTTTTCCCCCCGATATAATCCTGGCTATTGATCCTTTTGATCTAACGGCGGTCGGGCCTTCCTCTGCTCCATTCTCATTTTCTCCCGCGATGAAATACTGACCGTTGATCTGGCCCCTCCAGATCCAATGGCCATCGCTCCTTCACTTCTCTGCCTTCCCTCCACCCCATTCATTCTTTTTGCGTGGCCCCGAATCAATTTGGATCCTCGATCTCTTCCAGATCGGACGGCGCAGGATCACTGCGGAGGCACCCCACTAGTGAGATATTTCCGTACCCTTGGTCCCCCTGCAGTCGATCTCAACCATCGATCTTCTCCAAGATCCTACGGCTACTAGCTAATGACGTTGCTGGTCCCACCGCTCTTCCTCCGCCACTCTTATTAACCCCTTTTTCCCTTGTAAAAACCTTATTTCCCTTTGTAACTTAAAAAAAACCCTGAAACCTTTGTATAAAGACTCAAACTCTGAAAATTCCAAGGTGGGCCCTCCCTTCTCTCATATATCTACCCTGTCATTACTTCCCACTCCAAATCGATCTCCAACATTGATCGTAATTGATCCAACGACAATCATCACCCCTCCCACTTTCACCTCTTTCCCTCTATATAAACGCCTCTACCATGATTATAACCATTTATCACTATAATCCAACGGCCCCACCATATATTTCCTCTGCTCATCTTGTCTCCCCTCACGCTCATCTACAACTGTAGATCTTCGGCCCGAAGATCTAACAGCCCCAAATCCATTTCGCGCTCATTTCAAAAATAAAATTGATCGAGTTTTTTCAATGAGAAATGGGTGGTTTTCTGGGGCATACATGTCATCCATTAACCCATATTGCGTTCGATCAACCCAATACCACTAACTTTCCAGATTCCATGCAAAAATCGCTTCTGGTTTCGCAAAACCACTCTCCCTCATTTCGCGCCATAATTCAAAGTTTAAACCATGGTTCTTCCCTGTTCTGTCATGAAACCCTCTTCTTGCATGCATATTCGCCTCCTCACATCTCCTTCGCCTCTACCGAGCCTCTGAAGCAGTTTTATCCTAAAAAAGCAGGCTTTTATTAATGTTTTGTTTAAATTTTGTAGGTTTAATAGTGGCCCGAAGATCGCAGGCCTTCCCACGGCCAATCTAAGTGGCTTTTTGTCTATTGGATGACAATCCAAAGATCAAATGCATGAAGAATGGGATAAAGGGTCCGATTCAAAGCTCCCATCATTGCTTTCTGGCCATCGATGCAGTCACAGAAACCCCTGCACACAGCAAAAAAAAGCATAAGATCATTGAAAAAGACAAATGATGAGAAGTTTAAAGTAATCCCGAAAAAAGATAAAAACAACATGAAGGATTATAAAGGAAAAAGGCATAATCGGGCCTAAACACAGTTTAAATGAATAAATTAAGGAAAGTTAGGCTAAAACAGCCTCGAGCACATCAACAGGAGGTAGTTATTTTTCCAAAAAGATCCAGTTGCCACCTATAGCCTACCTTCTATCTCAAAGGGAAAATTGACAATTATTACACTAAATAACATATTTTAATCTGTCAGGACAGTTATTGTAAAGATAAGAATAAGCCTTGAAGTTCAATCTTTTCTCCTATCTTTCTATTAGAATTTAATACAGAGTTATTAAAACAAAGAAGTAGTTGAACATATTCCTACCTTATGCCCTGTGTGGTCTTCAAGGCTAGGAATGCATTTACTCTATAATTAATGAAATTTTGAACCCTAGATAGTTCCACCTCCTCAATTAAAGTATAAATACTCTATGAGGAGCTCTTTGTTAGGGGTTGGTTGCTGGCATTCGAAATCTTTGAAGTTGTACATAGTCTGGCTGAATATTAAGAAGAAATTGAAGTTTTGGGAGATTGATGATGTTTTGACATGTTTTGTTAATGAGAAGGCTCTATCATTGGATCCCTGAGCATGGTTGTTGGTGATGTATTCTAATCTGTTAATTTTATTTCCTATTTTCCATTTTGTTCCATCATTCTATACTTACAATAGAGTAAAAATTTTATGCTAAGAAATGTCTCCCATAAGCACCTTAGACTTGTTTTCTCTTCACTGTCTTTATGTTTTCATCTGCTAAAGGTTTTTTTGAGTAGTTTAACTGCTTTTGAACCCTTATGATTGTTTATTTCAGAAATAGTTCAAATATTTGGTCTCAAGAATGATTTATGTTTTTCCCTGCTTACTTGCCACCACTTGAAAATTGTTTCTGAAGTCTCCCTTTAAAGTACCATTGTTTACAGTCTACCAGAGAGGTCTGTTTTGATCATACCCTCTGTTCTTGCTGAGATAGTTATTTTGAAGGTCTTTATAATTGTAGTCTTAGATGTTTAGGCATTCCCTCTTCTACGATGAAGTTATTTGTGAATCTTAAATGTTTTCTTATCCTTTAAGGTGAAATCTTTGGATGAAATAGAGCATTCCTCGACTCCTAGATTTCATTGGAAAAGTTTGTCTTGAAATGATTTTTTGCTGAAGTGTGGTTTGTAGAATTTATGGTTAGCCCTATCTATTGAATGCTTCTTCATGTTCAGATAATGTTTTAAGTCCCTTTGTTGAGGATTACATATAATTAAGGATTCTTAACTTCCCTTAGTTCTACTTCTCCTTCTAAACCCTTAATGTCCATTTCATTTCATCCACCAAACCCAAGATCCATTAGCCAAGTTATATTTTCCCTTTGATATCCCATATTCGTTGATTGAGCTTGTTATAACTTCTTCTTGACTCCATATCCCATTGGATCTGACATTTCCCCTTTCTATCTATGTTTCCTAGATCATTCATGTCCATCCAACCAAACCCAAAAAAACAAACAAATTTGCACTTAATAACTAGCCTAAAATCAACCTCTTACGAGCATCAAGCTATATCCTTACAAACATATTGAGAGATCCCTCTCTGAGACTAGGAGGGCTAGATCCTAGAGCTCTAAAGCTTGGTTTATATTTTTCCTTGTCATTTGGTTTGCCAATCAGCCAAATCACAGGACCCCAACAATATGGATATGCATCTATCGCATATAATTGATTCCATAGGAAATAATCAATTCCATTATCCATTCTAACACACCCTCAATATTTTAGCGACCATACCACATGAACTTATAAGTTTCCTCCTCCTTGATAAAATCACCCTCTAGGCTTAAATTTCCCCTTTTCTACTAAACAATCCCTTAGGTGATCCATATTGTCATGGATTTCTCATGTAAGAAGAGAACCAACTTATTACTAGACATCCACTAGTAGTATATAACTTGTGGAAATCACAGGATTCCTTTGTCATAACAATAACCTTCCTTCAAGGCTTTCGATCTTCAATAGACATCATCTATCATGTATCCTACACATAAAGTTACAATATATATATTCATAATAATATAACTTATAAATTCCAAGTCTAATTCATAAATTTCATAAGTATGAGATTCCTTCTCATGGTGTTTAGCTCTTGTGTGGCGTATTACCTAATATTTACTATAGAATTACACTCATTTTCATATTTGATACCATTCCACCTACAACCTAAATTTTTTAATCAACCAACTAAAAGTTATTATCTATGTCTATAATCCTTTATTTCAATATTTACTAATTCCATGAGGTGTTCTTAGAATAATATTAACAAACTAATAATTCAATCATTTTTAGTTGTTTATAATACTCAATTAAATGGAACTATGTTTCAATGTACATGTGTTACTTAGCATACCTACCATTACAAGATGAAACTAAATATTTATTCCAATAAACTGTTTTGCCGATACTCATGATCACATCTACTCAATCCATCCATGTTGCTTGATTTGAAAATCGTACATTTCTATATCATGTGTTCCACAATCATCAATTGGAAGGTCTAACCAATACCTCAACACATCATCTAGTCACCCCCCATATGTACCTCAAGCATACTACAAGGAAATTCCCTTCTCTACTATATATAACCTTAGGAATCCTCTCCTTTATAAGTGTTCCTCACTATTTGCAAGAAGGTTATAGTCTACAATGCCAATATAAGCAGGGAAACAAGTGGACATTTGTGTAGTACTATATCCTTCCATATCCATCAACAACATGGTCTCACACATTAGCTCTATTGGAATTCACTATCATGTGTTATACAAATTCATAACATGATTTTGTTACCCATTCATTCATTTTAAGTGAATCAATCGTGAGATACTAATTCATGGTTTAATCAAAAGGATTATAAAAATCTTGCCATACCAAAAGATTCTTCATTCATCATATCCAACCTAGGTATCATTGTAATACATGCATTCAATCATAAACAAATAAATGAATATATAAAGTATGCATAAAGGAATTCTTACTCCAATCATTACAAGTCATATATATTGGCATGATTAATTTTCATATTTGGATAGTTTCCTTCAGAATTCTTGATGTTACTTGATCATTTGATTTCTCGTGGGAACTCACATGATCCCTTAATCAATATATTGACAAGCATCCTATCATCTTTATCCTTTTCACAAGGTTTTCTATCATAGGCCACTTCATCATCAACATTTTCAACCATTGTTGAGATTTTTTTTTGGAATAAACTGTGTGTCAATATTTGAAATGTACAATGTTTCAAGTGGACACTCCACCCATCATCAAGGAAAAAAAAAGAAACAAAATATGAGGTGGGTTTAGTAATGAAAAGATAATATAAAGGTAATAGAAAGGAGTTAACCATGAAATAAAAAAATGGGTTCCAAGGAATGGAAAAGATCTTTAAATAATATAAAGAATAAAATATACCTTAGGAGAAATTTGAGGCATAAATTATTAAGAAGCCAACGAAGACAAATATTTATAAACTAATTAAAGGATTCAAAAAAATATTAAAATATGGATTAAATTATTAAATTATTATTTTTTAAATTCAAGGTATTTTTGGATTCATCAAAATTGTTTCAACAAGCCATGCGCTTTGCTGAAACAATGTGGAAACAATTTCATGTTTTGGAGAATCCTCTAGAATATGGCAGTGATAACAAGATTATGGAATATTTTAGATGCTATCTAATACTTACAAGAAAATATATCATAATATTTCAAATTATAAGATTTGTGTCAAAACATGATTTTCTGATGAGTAGATGATGAGAATATGTTTAGTACACTACCATTTTTGAAGTCAAATTTGAGGAACAATATTGATAAACATATGGATATATGCTTAAAATTATATGTAACAAAGTATGACATTAACAATTTTCCATATGAAAGAGAACTAGCTCTTTGGCGATCATATTGTGATATAAGGGGTGAAGACAATACAACAAACTTCTCTAATAAAATTTATATGGAACATGATATTTTGGAGGATCAAAATTACAGTTCATGTGAAAAATATTGTGTTCCGAATGAAGCAAATGAGGACCAAATTGAGAAGTGGAAAATTGATATACCACAATATTTTATCTATTCCAATATATATGAAGTCCCAAAGGACACTTATTTTGGTATATATGTTCCATAGGTTGTGTAAGAAAAATTGAATGGAATAGTACAAATGAGGTGATTCCTTTTATTTGATTAAATTTGTTGTTCCTCTATTTTTGGTGCAAGTTCTAAATTATTTATCGCAACAACATTACTAATACTATATGCCAAATTGACACTGCATTTGAGGTAATAACATGTTCTATAATTTCTATTCTTTATTGTAACATTGAAGCCATATTTCCTTGTTACAATGTTTTTTAAGATTGATGTCTTGGTAATTAACTATTACGTTATCCCTTTCTTGTATGTGATAGTGTAATATCCACAATTTTCCACTAGGTAATTGTAATATTAGAGTTCTTAATTTTCATAATTAATAAAGTAAATAAGAGAGTGGAGGGACCCACAAACCTCATAGATGAATAAAATCCACTTTTGATGTGTGTATGTGGATATTTTAGAGCTAGATCTACATTATGGAGTAGTGGAGCAACTTCTTAAATGAAGGAAGAGTGGAGATCATGGATATTTAATATAAAACCATGAGGAAATTGGAGGAGGTAAACTATGAGCATGGTGCATTGAAATTAAGATCATAAAGCACTTATGATGAGATAGTGGAGGAAGTGGTGCATCTAATGCACACATGATGGAGAGAGTGGGAATTAAATGCAGACATGATGGAGATCATGGAGAAACAACGCAGTCTTCATGGAGGCTAGTGGCCACATGTACAATGTAGTTATGAGGTGGGCCAGGGCTATGGAAGGCTCATAATCTATATAATGAAGATGAAAACACAATAAAAGGAAGGATTTTTATTATTATTTCTAATCTTTTTAGATCTATATTTTTCATTTGACATTTCTATGCATGCTTATGTTGTTTAGCTAAGTCTACAGTGTTGTTTAGCACACGGGTTCTTTCGAGCAGAAATCCCACCCTTACCCATGGGGGACTTCGAGTGCCTACTCTGGGAAGGTTTCTATTCAGCTCTATTCATCATCAGGCACTGGTTCCATATTCAGCCACTCTCATATGCACATTCAGTCACATGAATAACACATTTTTGCTTGAGGGTTTGAGAGGTGGTGGTTGTTTCTAGAATTTCAGCTAAGAAACTAGTGGAGGATTCATCCTTTCAATTTGTGCTTAATTTTCAGCCTTTCAAGAGTAGTAGATCTATATCTGGCATTGAGGCCATTATCTTTTACCTTCATACAGCAGCATTCCCCTCAAGGATTTTGCAGTCCAATCCTGTAGATCTATTGGAGGAAGGAAGTTTCCAGTATTTCACTTGGAAACCACCTTGTATTCATTGTTTCCATCATTCAGGAGTTGATTTGCATTATCTAACAGTAGGCTTGAGTCTCTCCCTCCTTGACAATGTAGTTTTCTTCATTTGTTGATTATTCAGCAACCACATTCAGTGAAGGAGGATAGAGAAGTTAGATATTGAGCTTCTAGCTTAAGTATCTAGTGAAGGGATCAACCCTTCAAGCATTGATCTAATTGTACATCATATTGCAGCCATCATTCTTCAAATTATGCTTCAGATCTGCATACCTAGTAGTCATAGTTGCAGGGCCTAAGAGGGTGATTTTCCAAGATTGTCAAATCTGGAAATCCTTTCTGGTTTATCTTGGGTATTAATCATAGAGCCCAGATCTAAAGTTTCAGCATCATCGGAGCTTCAAAACTTCCAGATCTACACTTCTATATTTTGCCGGTAGTTGCAGTCCTGACATTTGATGTAGGGACAGTGCAAAATTTCTTCCAACAGTCCAGTGGTCCCTCTTGTGGGGACATTTCAGGGTCATTCTAGGTCATGTTTTTGGCTTGAGTTTCTCATATTTTGAGCACTATTGTACTAATTTATCCACCTCCTATATAATAAAATGGCTGAACTATTCTGTACATTTTGATGGTGTATTTTTATTACTTGTTTACTTTTCTACAGTTCTTATATTGTGTTTTAGCATTACTGCATTCTCCCTTTTTTGATATTACAGTGGTATCAGAGCATGATCTTTGGCTCATCTTGTGGGCACTTCATCTTTTGCATAAAAAGAAGAAGAAGAAGATAATAGAGATATACCATGAAGGAGGATTGCAGTTTTTCCACTCTTCTCTTTAGATCTATTCAAGATCTCTACAAGGAGTTCAATAAAATGAAGAGAGAAAGGAAAAGTAAGGATCCAAGAGGACTTTATGAGGAAATTCCAAGCACTTCCTATCAGTAGAAGAAGCAACCGGAGAAGCAAAGAGCTTCACATTATTCTACTAGATCCACTTCCCTTGAGAAGGAAAGGGAATTGTGTGAATATGAAGTAGACTTGGGGCATGAGACCCTAAGTAAATATCTCTCTAAGTAAAAAGCACACCCTAGACCTCTCAAGGAGAATCTAACTCTCCAACATTTTTTGCAACTCAAATAGGAGAGGAGGTCCTGCAGCAGTAATAGAAGAAAGAGGCATAGATTCTTCTTGCCTACATTTGATGGATCTTCCAAAAGCACATTGAGGGCATGGAGGGATGAGTTAGATACATTATTTCCACAATATCTTGTAGTAGAAAGAGAGGCTGTGGAGATTGTAGTGCTTCACCTAGAAAGTGAATCAGGAGATTGGTGGTTTAGCCATTTGTCACACATGAGAGTGTCTTCTTATGCAGATTTTATTCTAAGACTGAAAAATAAGTTTTGTAGAAAGAAACCAGAGACATCTCACATAGATACATCTCCCATCATTGAGAAGATTGTACATGAAGATCCCAAGGAATATTTCCTCATTATCACTTAGGAGGAGGAGCTTCTACCACCACCAGCAACTACAGATGTACTTACATCAGGAGGAGGAACACTTGCATATTTGCAATATGGTCTTGAGCTCTTGACATTAGGAGCCCCATGCATGATTCATGAGATGTATTATGAGGAAGAGGCAAATACCAGTGCTGGTATAGTTGAAGAGATGAAACCATCATCATTACCAATAGTTGGACACACTATTGCACTGGTTGGAGGAACTCTTGTAGATGTGCAAGATGTTCTATAGATTCAGCTTATCCAAGGTTTTCATATACTTTCATCTCATATTATTTCAGTACCTCATATTGAGATTTGTGATACCATGCCATCAGGGCAAGTGCATAGCCAAGGATTAGAGCACCTTGCTTATTTGGAGCAGAAAATTATCACTGCACAGAGGACCCTTGATTTGATCAAGGAGAAGATGTATTGCTATCCCAGTTGTTCATGGTTGAGCTACACTAAACACTTTTTGTTCAAGTGTGGAGTTGCAGAATATGGGAGGAGCATGATCCTATTCAGTACAATGCCCCACTATGAGTTTACCATTATATGTGGCCATGAGACAACACTTGTATCACCATGCAGATCTACGTCATTGTCACTTAGCAGTAGTGATGAGAAGAGTAACCCATTATTCTTGGAGAATTCTGAAGGTACCTTCACTCATGAAGAACTGGAGGGACATATGATAGATGGTAGACATATTATGATGGAGAGAATTCACCATTATCATGATGGATTTTTCTTGATGAGCTCTTCACAACTCAAAGAGGATATTTTGCCTACAACATGTCTGGAGCCTTATGGGTTCCAATGGGCCATTAATGAGAGGATCTCACAGAGAGACCTCAATGGAGGTGCACTTCAATATTTCATGGAGTGAAAAGCTATTCAGATGGAGGATGTTAGTATTCAAAAATGTGTGGATACCAAGATTGAGCTTGGCATGATTCATCATCCACATTGGGATGAATGGATCCAGATGGGGAGTAAGAGGTTGCCAACCTTCTTGCAAATCTATGATAACGGCCAGCAAGAAGCATGGTTTTTCTTGTTGCTTTTGAGTGGGTATGGATACTACCCCACATATCACATTTGCAGGATCCATGCCATATATATCACTGATGACATGCAGCAGGAGGAGGCATGGTTGCATTGGTTATTGATGAGAGAGTTTGGACACCTCATGATGTATCTTATGTACATATATTTTCTTTTGTTTGGGATATGTCTCATGTCTTTACATGCACTCATGTTTGGGATATATCCCATGTTTATGTATGTACTTTGGTTTGGGACAAGGCATAACTCTCACATGATGTGGCATCAGGGAGCTTATTTGTATTGTTATGATGTGACATTCCACATGTCAATCAATATGTTGTTGCTCCATGACTTGCATCATGATTATGTAAGGAGGCAACAAGAATCCATCTTTTTGCTTTGATTACTATTGGAAGAGTATGGGTTGATTTCTTCCCATACCTTGCATGACATTGATGGAGGATGGAAACATGAGGTCTTACTGTGTTGGCTTCTGTTGAGTGTTTATGGTCATTGTACTTAGCATAATTATTATGTGATGGGGTAGTAAGATGCATTGTTGTGGTGGCTTCTCATGAGAGAATATGGACACTACATTTGGTACCCTGATGATGTGGTGTGGCAGCAAGATCCATTATTGTGGTGTCTTCTTTTGAGAGAGTATGGCTTTCATATCTATATTGATGCTGATTTGGCATGGCAGCAAGAAGCACTGTTGCGGTGGCTTCTATTGAGAGAGTATGACTCTCTTACCTGTTTTCATGATGATCTAGCATGGTAGCAGAAGGCTTAGCTACGGTGGTTGTTATTGGGAGAATATGGTTTGACATTGTTCATGTTCATCCCTATGTCTCTAATTCTTATTTTGCACTATGATGATATGATGCATAGATCCTACATGGCCAACAGGGCTAATGATGAGAGCATTGGTAGATGCAATCTACTCTATGTATCATGCGTTGGAGAGATAGTTCGTTGGGACTTTCCACTTTGGGAAGGAACCACTTCATTTCATGTATCTCATGTATAGAGGAGATATTTAGACATCATATGGTTTCCACTTGGAGATGCATTGATGAGGAAGGGTATCTAACTTTTCAGTTGGAGGCCATTCTAGAAATTCTAGAGAGGAAGCTTTGGAGCTGGGCATGCATTACACAATGTGGCAAATGGGGAACCCTTACATAAGAGGATTACATTTGGAGGGAGGATGTTTTTTGTAGCATCCAATTTTGCAGTTGCTTGAGGACAAGCAACATTTTGGCGGGGAGGATTGTAATATTCTCAATTTTCCACAAGATAATTGGAATATTAGATTTATTAATTTTCATAATTAATTAAGTAAATAAGAGGGTTGAGGGACCCACAAACTTCATATATGAATAAAATCCACATTTGATGTGTGTATGTGGATATTTTATAGCTAGATCTACATTATGGAGTAGTGGAGAAACTTCTTAAATGAAGGAAGAGTGGAGATCATGGATCTTTAATATAAAATCATGAGGATCTTGGAGGAGATCAACTGAGATCATGGTGCATTCAAAGTAAGATCATAAAGCACTTATGATGAGATAGTGGAGGAAGTGGTGCATCTAATGCACACATGATGGAGAGAGTGGGAATTAAATTCAAACATGATGGAGATCATGGAGAGACAATGCAGTCTTCATAGAGGCTAGTGGCCACATGTACAATGCAGTTATGAGGTGGGCTAGGGCTATGGAAGGCTCATAGCATATATAATGAAGATGGAGGCACAATAGAATTTAGAATTTGTATTTTTTTTTTATATATCTTTAGATCTAGATTTTTCATTTGACATTTCTATGCATGCTTATGTTGTTTAGCTAAGTCTACAATGTTGTTTAGCACACCGGTGTTTCCAAGCAGAAATACCACACTTACCCATGGGGGACTTCAAGTGCCTACTCTGGGAAGGTTTCTATTGAGTTCCATTCATCATCAAGCATTGGTGCCATATTCATTCATTCTCATATGCACATTCAGTCACATGAATAATGCATTCCTTCTTGAGGTTTTGAGGGGTAGTGGTTGTTTCTAGCATTTGAGCTAGGAAACCAGTGGAGGATTCATCCTTTCACCTTATGCTTCATGTTCAGCCTTTCAAGAGCAGCAAATCTATATCTGGAATTGAGGCCAATAGATTTTACCTCCATGCAACAGCATTCCCCTCAAGGATTTCACAGTCCAGTCCTGTAGATCTATTGGAGGAAGGAAGTTTCCAGTATTTCAGCTGGAAATCCTGTGAGGGTCCATCTCCTCACATTTTATTCACTATTTCCATCATTCAAGAGATTATTTTCATTATCTAGTAGCAAGCTTGAGTCTCTCCCTCCTTGACAGCATGATTTACTTCAGTTGTTGAGTATTCAGCAACCACATTCAGTGGAGGAGGATAGAGAAGCTAGATCTTGAGCTTCTAGCTTAAGGATCTAGTAAAGGGATCAACCCTTTAAGCATAGATATAATTGTAAATCATATTTCAGCCATCATTCTTCAGATTATGCTTCAGATCTGCATACCGAGCAATCATAGTTGTAGGGCCTAAGAGGGTGATTTTCCAAGATTTTCAGATCTGGAAATCCTTTCTGGGTTATCTTGGGTATTCATCATAGAGCCTAGATCTAAAGTTTCAGCATCATCAGAGCTTCAGAACTTCCATATCTACACTTCTATATTTTGTCAGCAATTGCAATCCCAACATTTGTAGCAGGGACAATGTAGTATTCCTTCCAATAGTCTGTTAGTTACGCAGTCCCTCTTGTGGGGTCATTTCAACGTCATTCTAGGTCATCTCTTTGGCTTGAGTGTCTCATATTTTGAGCATTTTTGAACTGGTTTATCCGCCTCCTATATAATAAAATGGCTCAATTATTCTATACATTTTGATATTGTATTTACATTACTTTTTTACTTTGTTTTAGTTCTTATATTTTGTTTTAGTATTACTAAAGTCTCCCTTTTGGGATATTACAGTGGTATCAGAGCACGACCTTTGTCTCACCTTGTGGGTACTTCATATTTTGCATCAAAAGAAGAAGCATATAGTAGAGATCTACCATGAAGGAGGATTTCAGTTTTGCCACTCTTCTCTTTAGATCTATGCAATATCTCTCCAAGGAGGTCAATCAAATTAAGAGAGAAAGGCAAAGGAAGGATCAAGGAAGATTTTCTGAGGAAGGTCCAAGCAGTTCCTATCAACAGAAGAAGCAATCAGAGAAGCAAAGAGTTTCACATCATTCTACTAGATCCACTTCCTTTGAGAAGGAAAGGGAATGGTGTGAATACAAATGAAACTTGGGGCATGAGACCCCAAGTAAATATATGTCTGAGTACAAAGCACAAAATAGACCTCTCAAGGAGAATCTAACTCTCCAACAGTTTTTGCAACTCAAGGAGGAGAGGAGGTCCCGCAACAGTAATAGAAGAAAGAGGCATAGATTCTTCTTGCCTACATTTGATGGATCTTCCATAAGCACATTGAGGGCTTGGAGGGATGATTTAGCTACATTATTTTTGTAATATCCTGTAGCAGAAAGAGAGGTTGTGGAGATTACAGCTCTCCACCTAGAAGGTGAAGCAGGAGATTGATGGTTCATTCATTTATCACACATGAGAGTGTCTACTTATGAAAATTTTATTCTAAAACTGAAAGGGAAGTTTGGTAGAAAGAAAATAGAGACATTTCATATAGATACATATCCCATAATTGAGGAGATTGTACATGAAGAGACCAAGGAATTAGTTCTCATTATCACTTAGGAGGAGGAGCCTCTACCACCACCACCAACTGCAGATGTACTTACATCAGGAGGAGGAACACTTGCATCTTTGAAAAATGGTCTTGAGCTCTTGAAAATAGGAGCACCATGCATGATTAATGAGATGCATGAGGAGGAAGAGGTAGATACCAGCGCTGGTACAGTTGAATATATGCAACCATCATCATTACCAGCAATTGGAGAGACTATTGCACCAGTTGGAGGAACTCTTGTAGATGTGCAAGATGCTCCAGAGATTCAGCTTATCCAAGTTTTGCATATAGTTTCATCTCATATTATTTCAATACCTCATATTGAGATTTTTGATACCATGCCATCAGGGCAAGTGCATAACCAAGGATTAGAGCACATTGCTGATTTGGAGCAGTAAATTATCACTGCACAAAGGACCCTTGATTTGATCAAGGAGAAGATGTATTGCTATCCCTGTTTGTCATGGTTAAGCTATGCCCAACACTTTGTATTGAAGTTTGGAGTTGCAGAAGATGGGAAGAGCGTAGTCCTATTTAGTATAATGCTAGACTATGACAGTCAATTGCTTCAAACATGTGGGTTGTTTTGACTTCTGTGAAATGGTCCAAAGATTACAACATCACCCTGCTTTGACAAGAGTTTTTATCTACAACCTCAAAGACAATAAAGTGACCATTGTAGGAGTAACTTTCACCATTTCCATATATCTATTGCAGTAGCCACAGGGATACCTAATGTGGGTGAGAAGTGGTTTAAGTCCAAAGTTATAGATACTCGGCATTATGAACCATTTCTCAAGCCAAGGTACAAAAAAGATAAAAATAAGATCTTTCCTTCCAGCCACCTACTTGACAGATTTTATCCCATGATGAAGATCATAATGAAGCATTTCACCTGTGAGGGCAGATTCTCTAGGCTATATGCCTATCACATCAGACTGCTCATGCATTTCACAAGGGTGAAATTTCTCAACATCCCTCACTATTTGTACAAGAGTATTGATAAAATGTCATATATAGTGCAAAACAAAGGTTATGAACATCAGATGAAAAACCTCTTTCATCACTCTCCAATCAAAATAATTATCCTTCATCATCTCAATCAACTAAATATTTCATGGGAGACCTTTATTGGGAATGATTCCTTCAATACTCCACCACCTTAGCCTGCTACACTAATTCCACCACCAACATTAGTCTCTCAAATACAAACAGGGTCATCTAGAAAGGCTACATTCAAAGAGGTCAAAGAAGTAAAAAGGTTCAAAACCTAATAGAGGGGACCTAAGCAAGTGTTTTCTCCAAAAATTGTGGAAGGTTCCTTGCCTTCTCCATCAGCAAAGCAGGTACACCAGGATGAGCAATAGGAAGAGACAGTTTTCCATGAAGAGGAAAACCTTCATGAGGAAGAAAGAGACTTTGAGTTGATGTATTTGGATGAACAAGATGATCAGGAGACCTCAAAGTTGATCATCAAAGAGAAATATACCATGATCAAATAATTGCAGGACAACATGGAAAGAGCTCAATTTGTCATATCATTCCTTGAACAGGAGAACAAGCAACTGAAAGACAAGCAAATACTCATGGAGCTAGAGCTGCTAAAGGAAAAAAATACAAGACAACAAGGGTAAGGAAATGATGGCACCTGATGATTCTGACCATGACGACACTCAAAGAATCAAATCAAGACCAAAAACAATATGTCTTAAGAGAGCTCTATAGCATCAAAAACATGAGGCAGAGCAACTTAGTTTTGAAGAAAGGATTTCCAAGGAAGTTGAAGATGATAGAGAGGTATGCCTAGACAGGGTAAACCTCCACCTTGAGAAGCTCCTTCATAAGGCAAATAAATACAATGAAATGATAAGACACATGTCTAACAGGTACATCACTAGAAACAAGATCTGCAACATCAAACTCAAGTTGTTGAAGGAGAAATACAAGCAAACCCTAATCAAGAAAAAGGAGGAAGATAAAATTGAGATCCTTGTTGATGCTTCTCTGATTTCTTGATGTACATCATCTGCACTTAATCTACCCATTTTGAATTTTTTTGGTAAGTTTTTGCAACTTTGGGCATTTTGACAAATTTTGACTAGTTTTCAGCACAATCCACTTGTCAAAAGCGCAGCGCCTAGGGCGATGCAATTCTTCTAGGAGCCTCCAAATGAAAAATAGACACCACCTTTGGATTCAGAAGGCCTTCTAAATCAACATTATACTATTGGAACACCAAAATTTGACATTCTAGCAGGGAGAAATGGCTAAAAACACCCAAAACATCACCTTTCAGCCTCATTTGTCAGGTTGGCACTGCGCTTTTGACCAGTCTTGGGAGATTTCAGTTTCTAGGGCCTTAAATTCATCATTTTTAGCACTTAATGGAATTTTGGGAAACTAGACAAGAGCCTCTTTCCAATGAGCTATCTTGGGCTCAATTTGGACATCAGGAAGGCCTCCAAAGGTAGCCTTGAAGTTTTTGTTTCGCTTCTGCTTCAGGCGTTGTGCTTTTGCTTCAAGTGTTGTGATTTTTCTTCAAGCGTTGTGCTTTTTCTTCAGGCGCTACGCTTTTTCCAGTTTCCTGATATTTTCAAATTTTCCCAGATTTCTCATTTGCTGATAGAATTTTTGAGTTTTTACTAATGTAATTCATCCATGTAAATGTAATTATGACCTAAATAGTTACTAGAGGGTAGATACATTAGGTAAAAGTGGATTTTTGGCTAAATGAATCAGTTTCACCAAAGTTAGGGATGAGTTTGTTGACCTCCCTAGTCTTTGGGTTTCTAATTGAGCACTTTGTGGATCAGCTCCATAATTTAAGGATTCGACCCCTGAGCTGGGAAGAATCATTTTTGGTATATATTATTCACTTATTTTCTCATAGAAAGGGTTGGATGTTGTTGTATTGATCTTAGAACACTTCTAAATTAGGGAAATTTTGAGGTTTAAAATAAACTTTATAAGAACCAATAGGATTCAAGATAATGATGTCAACCATGGGGGATGATTCACCATTTTTTAAGTGAAAGGGTAAAAATATTAAAAAATAATAAAATAATAAAACTAATTTTTCAACTTATCTTCGAAAATTTTTACTCAAATTTCGAGCAGGAGTACTAATTGGATGAAAAATGTAATTCCTCATCCAAGGAGTACTCATTGGATGCAAAATTTAATTCCTCATCCAAGGAGTACCCATGTTACATACTTTTTCTAGACCCTGCTATATGAAAAATGAGAAATACATGAAAAAACATGATTGCAATCACGTTTTTCATGTATTTCTTATTTTTCTTGTAGCAGGATCCATTGAAAGTATGCAACATGGCTACTCTTGGATGAGGAATTACATTTTTCATCCAACGAGTACTCCCGCTTGAAATTTGAGTAAAAATTTTTCAAGATAAGTTGAAAATACGAGTTGAAAAAGTAGTTTTTTTCTTTTTTCCCTCTAAAATTTGATGATGTAATTAAATCTTACTTTATTATTTCCACTATTATTTTATAATTTCCCTAGGAGGCCCATTTTAGACCTCAAAATTCCCCTAATGGTAATCAGACTTTTGGCTAAGAATAACATACTAAGTCGCAGTTATACTGATGGAATTCATGTGGTAAATGATTTAGCATTATTTCTCCTCTTGTTATGCAAATGTGTGAATGTATTGTAGTTCATATTCATTCCATTTATAAATGTAAATGTTTCCTGAGTTAGACAGATAGAATTCACTAAGTTTATGCTCTATTTTGGAGGGATATTTATAGTTTGTTTCATTTTCTTCTTAGTAGAAAAGAATGCATAGCTCTTATGCTCTTTTCTCAAAACCCTATTAGTCTAAACCATATCATCATATACCCTCTTATGTTGATTTTTTTTCCTACCTTGCTCTATCAAATCTCTGCAATTATGATCCTTGTTTCCCTGAACTAATTTCTTCCTTGACCTTTTCACTATCCAGCACCTCAAAAAATCAATCAACCAAACCCTTGTGCTACTATACCTAGCCTAATATCTCATTGATCCAGTCATATTGACTAAGATCCATTGGAGAGAGCCATCTCCTGCCTAGTAGGGCTAACTACTTGGAAAAATATTGGTTTTTGGTTACCTTTGCTGGTCTCTTCTCAGCCTCGAAGATCCAGTGAAGTGATAACATCTTGGTGACCATACTAGGGAAGAAAAAGAAAAATCTTCCCTGGTTGTACCATTAGTTCTTCGAATTCTTGGCCTCTGTATGATAGGTCTAATATTTTTTTGAGGTTGATATGAAAAATTTGCAGAGAACCAAGTTGCTGAATAGTGAACATTCTCACTTCGAGGAGATACACCAGATCAAATGTTGATCCTCACCCAGTTGATCCAATCGAATATCCAGAGAGGCTTTTTCGAAAGCACAAATATAAAGCTACTGAAATTTAGTCAAATCCAATCCCATTGGTAAGATCCTCTTCGTTGCCTGCAAAATTTCTATCTCTCGAAGACATACCATTCGATTTAAAATTTGAGTTGTCTTTGTTTCGATATAAGTCTGAAACCTCATTATTTGATATAGTCTTTGATGCATTAGGTCTTTCTGAGGTAAAATAATTATCTGAGTTATATATTAGTTATTTAAAACTTGAAGAAAAATTATCCTTTGAAGAAACTAAGTTTGAATCAGAATTTGACGCTAAAGTCTGGAGTCAATTCTATAGACTTGAAATTTTAGCAAACCAACTTCAGTACCAGTTAGAAAAAGCCATAATCTAATATCAAAAAGAGTTAACACCCATCTCGACACTATCAAAATCATCTGTTTCTTCCTCATCCACACCATCTACTTCATTATGTATTCAGCAAACTCTTCCTATTGTCACTCTTGTATTTCATTCAGCATGAATTATGGTCAGATTTGTGTCCCTCATCTTACCAGGTCAACTAAATGCCTTACCACAAGGTTATGGCCGAGACTCCCACGTTTTAATGAAAATTATTCAATCACTACAAAATAACACATAGTTAAAGTCACTGACTTTATTGATCTGGAAGAAGTAGTTGAAGGCGATGCTAAAATCAGAATCATAGTTCAGATATTTCCAGGAGAAGTTAAAGTATGGTTCAGATCATTAAATGAAAATTCCATAGCCACTTCAAATCAATTTGTATATGCCTTCATAGCCCGATGGGAGGTAAATAAGAAACCATTACAAATCCTTTCTAAATAAAATAATCTGAAAAGGGAACCAAATGAATCAGTACAAGACTTCACTGCTTGATTCAAAAGAGTATACAATTCCATTCTTAATGAGATCAAAACTCCTCCAGGGTTGGCCCTCTTGCATTACCCGAATGGTTTTGATCCAGATATGGCCTATCTGTTGCGAGAAAGGATTCATGCTACATTAGAATACACGCAGAAAAATGAAATTAGTGTAGAAGCTAATTTTTCCATATAGAAGTCAAAAATGAAGGGTGAAAGAAGAGTAATGATCAAAGAAGAATAATATTCATCCTCTGATGTAAAACTGGATGCCTTGATAAGAACAGTAGAAAGGATGGTTGGCAGGATGTCTATCACTGAAAAAAACCAGAACCACAAGTTAGAAATCCTAACTTCAGAGGATAGCAGCAACAACCTCAATTCATAATTAAGCAAAGGGAACAAAGGGCACCTGAGAAACCAGCATAGCCACAGCAGATTTGGACACCCTTGCATAAAAATTATGCTCAAGGAGGTGAAGAAGAAGAAGATCATATTTTTAAATAAGACCACTTTTGTACAGTTGATGGCTAGCCCATATTTTTGATAGAAAATGAAGGGTCTGTCAAGAAGATGGATGTGTCTAAGGATGAAGACTATATTCTAGCCTAGGATCATCAGTTGGAGGTTGAATATGATGATTATCAGTGAGGATACT
Organism: Pinus albicaulis; assembly: GCA_034641835.2. Taxonomy (NCBI): domain Eukaryota; kingdom Viridiplantae; phylum Streptophyta; class Pinopsida; order Pinales; family Pinaceae; genus Pinus; species Pinus albicaulis. The sequence continues at coordinate 899,289,334 of CM076572.1, read as the reverse complement.
TGAATGCCCTCAACTCACAGCAGAGTCAATACACATTGAGGGTTAGAGATGTCCTAATAACTACTATTCAGAAGTAGGCATATCAACAAAAAGATACTCAACCAAAACATAATTCTCAAGGTAATTAGAATTAAGGAGAAGAACCTGCAGCTGCAAGTCACAACAAGGATAATCAACAATCTACAAGTTCATCAAGTAAATAAAAGGACATCCAAAGGAAAGAAGTTAGATCAAAGGATCATGCTGACAAAAGAGACATCATTAAAGAGGTAGACACATCCACTTATTTTAGCTTAGAAACTGAAATATCCAAATTGAAAGTGTTAATACCTTTAACTGAACTTGTCAAGAATAATCAATATATGTCTCATGTAGCCAAAATGTTAAAATTAAATCATTCATCTGACATACTTAATGTCGAAGATGACCAACCTAAACTTATCTTTGTTCCGGCAATAGACATTCAGTTAGAGGATAGAGAAGTTACCCCATTCTATTTGAGTCTAAGAATCCACCAAAATATCCTTCACAATGCCATGCTCGACTCTGGAGCTTCCCACAATTTGATGCCGAAATCCATTATGGAGAAATTGATCCTAGATATCACTCGTCCTTACCATCACTTGTATTCCTTCAATTCGAGTAGAGTATGTTGTTTGGGTATTATTAAGGATTTAGTAGTTTCCCTTGAAAAAATTCCAGCAAATAATGTCTTGATGGATGTGGTGGCGGCTGATATACCAACATGGTTTGGTATGTTTTTGTCTAGATCTTGGGGAGCGAAGTTGAGAGTTCCTTTGCAACTAGACTTCTCTTATGCCACCATCCTAGTTTTTGGGCAATTGATAAAGTTGTACTGAGAGACGAAGATGAAGTACATCATAACCAGCAAAGAGAAGCCTAATAATCATCCAATTAATGTTGTACATACAAATTTAGAATCTTTTATTTTTTCAATGATAGCGGCTTGAATGATGTAGATAGTTCGCTTGTAGAAGTAGAAGATGTTCTAGAGATTTATAATTGTATTAGAATGGTTTTATAGAAGGGAAAAGAGAATATTCCAAGTACTTCAAAGCATCCATCATGTAAGGCAGAGGAAAGTTCAGATCAGAATCAAGAAGTAGCCCGGAAAGTTGAGACGAAACAGAAATCAGAATTCCAGCACTTGGATGATGAAAATGGTCTATGGACCATGGATTTTAATGGTTCCTTGGGGAAATACGAGGCAGGGATTGGAATTTGGATTTGCAACCCTCTTCATCAGCCTAGTAAGGTTCCTAAGAATGTTAGATTATGTTCATACAAATTGGCTTTTGATTGTTGTAATAATGAGGCGGAATATGAATCATTGATCATTGGTCTCAATATCTTGAAAAAGTTGGGTGCAAGAAGAATTTCATTATATGGCGACTCTGAACTTGTGATAAAATAGGTAAAAGGGGAATACCAGGGCAAGAATCCATGAATGAGAGCATATAGGAATGTTTTACTAGATATCCTAAAGATGTTTCCCGAACATACATTGGCAGTAGTGTCGAGAAGTCAGAATATCATGGCAGTTTCACTTGCTACAACAACAAGTAATTTTAAAATCCCTATATATTCCAATAGAAAATTTGAAATCCATGTTAAACATCGGCCCATTGTTCCTGACAACTTGCAGTATTGGAAAATATTTTGGGATGATAAGTAGGTAAACAATTTTCTGCAAAATGAAGGAGAATTCAAGAATTCTTTCATTGAAGAATTTTATGACAAGGAAGATCGGGTAATTGAAGCTATCCATGTTGATATTTTACATCTGAAAGACAACAATATTCCAAGAGGTCTCATATCTTTGGAAGAATTGTTTGATGAAGATTATGTGGCTTGGAAGCCAACATTGGTTCCTATGGAAAAGGGTGTGGAGGATGTAAACATGGAACAATGAACAAGCCTAAGATGGCCAAATTGTCCAAGTATTTATCTCCTGAGGTAAAGGACAAGTAAATTGATTTAATTTATGATTTTTCTGATGTTTTCACTTGGGATTTGTTAGCCCCCTAATTTGCTCTCTTTTTGTCATTTTCCCCTTCCTAAATCGTAACCATTTACCTCTGTTTTACCTCTTATATGCACCCTCATCTTGCACTAGTCCAAGCACGGTGACATATTTCGTATAAACTTTATTTTTCATACTTTTAATTAAAATTAGCATTAATTAATTATTTATTACATGATTTATTACTTTTAATCACTCTTTTTAACTTATCGATATCTCCAATGTTTATTTAGTAGTTAGAGTACTTACCATGACCGCTGGTCCTAGTGCAGGATCGGATCCTGCACCGTTGCCAGCATAGCAAATCCTTGCAGCAGATCCGAACCTCCTTGATCACCACCTCATTTTGAGCAGCTTCAGCCACGACAGCAATATTGATCCAAAGGCAGCCGAGACCAAATTTTTGAAGAACGAAAGCTGGAGATTGGCTACGACCAGTTTTGCTAACTGTCTAATTTTGAAGGCCGAAAAACTAAATTCTGTGTTTGGTTATGTAATCGGTTGAATGATCTATTTTGGCCTTTGGCCAAAGATCTATATAATCTAGAATGTAAATAGGACTTGGGGGAAAGTTTTGATAGTAGAAGGGAACAGAGACGCAGCCAGAGAGGCGTAACAGGTTGTTGTATTTTTTTATCGCCCGAATTTGGGCTGGACGATGTATTAATGTATGCACTTGCCTCAGTGAATTAATAAAAGGGAGCTCCACCTCATGTTTTACAAATTATGTTTCTGTCTTTGAGATGATGAATTGATTAAGGTACTGAGCAGCATTTTTATTTAAAAAGGGAAACACACTGGCTGGCTAGGGCCCATCCAACCCAGCACGTTTACCCCATTCCTCGTTTTCCTATAATTTGTGTTTACATTGTCAAGTGTGATTTAATTTTAATTACATGCATTCCTATCTGAGTGAAAGAGGATCCGTTGTGTGAAGTAGATAAATTTCCTTTTCCTGCAATTTCCTTTCCTGTACTTGATTTCAGATTGGTTTTTCTCCACCTGGTCCAAGCAGGAGAAATAACCCTGCACTAGTGCACATTGGTGTGATATCTCTTTTTTTGCAATTCTGTTGGATTGGTTTTCCCCGCCTAGTCCAAGCAGGAGAAATGAACCTGCACCAGTGCACGTTGGTTTGATGCAGCAAGCCTTCTTATTCTACTTCCCGCAATCTTCTTTCTTTCATTAAATGCTTATGACAAGATAAATGTATATTGATTGTTTCTTTATTCCTGCACTCTGTTAAGATCAGAAACATTCACTATTTATGTGTGCAATTTGATTTAACAGTATAATAGCACTTGCAATAATTAAGCACTCAATTTAAGAATTAAATGCTAAGTGCAGGAAGCTCCGATATGGTGCAAGAACTAGTTTCTTGCCACAGAATCTGAGTGCTTTGAACCTAGAAAAGTTCAAGCCCTTGCATGAAATAAAAGGCCTTTAGTATAGACACCATTTATACCTTCTGCATAAATCTCTGTTCCTGCACTGGTGCAAGCAGACTGCGATAGTGCAGTACAGATTAGTGAAATAAGGAAACCTCTAATGGAGCATGTTTAAGGGCCCATCTGATGAGACTGCTGAGTGTCTCTGCTAAATAAAAACACACACTCAGTAGTTAAACAATAATTAGTTAGAGTGATTGCCTTTTTATCTTTAATTCCCTCTTGCAAATGCATTCTTCCTTGTTCTAGTCTTAGATTATTTTGATGGTTCAAGTTGCCTTTTTCTCTTTTTAATTCGATTCTAAAATATTTCCTTTAAAGAAAGTAGGGATTTATATTAGGAAGATTCATACCATCTCTGGCATTGCCTGTGCTTTGTCTCTAAGTTTACGGATCCCCCAGGTTGACAAATTAAGTGTTGAGGAGTTTGCTTAAGTGTAATTCCTGCACCCAACATTTTGGCGCCGTTGCCGAGGAGGCGATTTGATTTGGTAAGAATTTTCTGATTATACAATAGAGGTAATATTTCCTTTATTTTTGTAGTCTTTTTTGGAAAATCTTCTTTGAAGGAATTTTACTAGTGTTAATTGATTTCTGACAACATTTTTTAAGAGAAGTTGTTTGTTATTTTTCTTTCTTTTTTTAAATGAATGCCTAGAAAGGGTAAGGGTTCAGAGCCCACTAAGGGCCAAAATAATTCTAAAAATAATTCTCATATTGGGTCTCCTTCTGTAAGAAGGAAGCCCAATCCAATTCAAACCCATCTAGGAACAATCCACCTAGATTCTAGTGACAACAGCTCAGCTGTGGATCAGCCTTTTGAAAGCGGTACAAGTAAAAGGGAAACAATGGTGGACCATGAAGATCATTTGGAAGGGACTGGTGAAAACCAAGTAAGTGAAGAACAATCCACTTTTGTGTTTCCAATTGTCGATCCCGATACCGTGGCGCAAATGAAGAATATTCCACCATCAGCTCTCCCTCATTTCCATGGTAAAGTTCATGAAGATCCTGACTCTTTTCTATTCGAGTTTGATATTCTGTGTAGAAGTTATGATTATTCAATTGACGCTCAGAAGTTAATATTATTTCTTGTTACTCTCAAGGACTCAGCTCTACGTTGGTTTATGGGGTTAGCAGGAAACACTATAACCTCTTTAGATCAGATGAAAAGAGTGTTTTTGTCTAAATATCAAGAATATTGCAAAACTCGGGACAAGCAGGTTGATATTTTTACAATCATACAGGATGATGTTGAAAATCTTGAAGATTACCTCGAAAGATTTATGTATATTTTACAAAGGTCGAAACTTAAGTTTGATCTCAATACTATTAGAACCTTGTTCTTAAGAGGACTTACTAATAATGCTAGAAATAATTTAAATATGTTAGGACAAGGTGATATTTCTCAGCAAACTTTTGAAAAAATTTGTGAATTATGCAGTAAATTTTCAAGAAATCAGTATAGATCTGGTAGAGGAACTCGAAATAGAAATAGAAAAATTGAATCTACTGATGCTATGATTATTGGACTAGAAAATAAAATGGAAAACATGAAAATTGATATAATGAATATTGTTACCAAACAGAATCTTTAAAATTTCAGCAAAAACTCATGAAGGAACAAGAGTCATTATGTATTTTCTGTCCTAAATGTAGAGACAAGCATCCTCCTAAAGAGTGTCCTCTTAATTTGAAAGAAACTAATAAGTGTGATATTTGTGCAGAAGACCATGTCATAGAAAAATGTCCCTCTATACCAAGACTTAAAGCTGTATTTACAGGGGGACAGCCTGAAGCAGAGTACTTGTATGCTATGGGAGCAAGAAGGAATTGGCCTCAGGTAGGTACAGGTATGGCTCCTGAATTTTATCCACACTATTTTGGTTATAATTCACATACATATTCTTATCCTAACACTAATCAGCAGTGGCAGTATGGAAATCAATATCAGCATGGGAAACCTTCTCAACCATGGCAACAAGGTTGGAGAGGGCCAACTCATTCTCCATATTCCTACCAGCCACCTATGCAGTCATATCCATCTACGCATACACCTTATTCAATGCCTCAACTTCTGAGTCAGTCTACTCCACCGTTGCCTTTACCTCCACCCTTTCGACCTCCTCAGTTTCTTGCTCAACCTATGCCCAATCCTAACAATAATAAAGTGGTTCAAATGATCTATGTAACAAACCCACCTTTACCATTTGAGTACCAGTCTATTCCAGTTGGGGTTCATTATATTCAATTAAGATCGGGAAGGACTGTAACATCAGAAAATCAAAAGCAACCTATAGTGATTGATGAAGAGAAAGGAGAAGAGGAAACTCTTAACCATTCTCCGAAAGTTGTCACTAAGCAACCCTTACCCTCTGAATCATTTCCATCTTCTTCCAACCAGCCTCCCTTGCCAGAGAGGCTAGTAATGGAAAGAAGTGAGCCTATTTCTGAGACTAGTTTGGCATCTGAGCTTCGAAATATTTTCATTAAGATACCTTTGCTTCAAGCCATTAAAGAGATCCCCATTTGTACCAATATTATTAGGGAACTTTGTCTCAAGAAACCCAGGAGGAAGAGAGTGGAACCCCAAACCATTCAATTTTTTGGTAGGGCAGCAGAGTTGATGATGGGATGTGTGTTTATGGAAAAATATATTGATCCCGGAAACCCTGTTGTCTCAGTTCAGATTGGTAATGTCCTGGTCTCTAATGTTCTTATAGACCCGGGGGAAGCCATTAATGTCATGACTAAGAAAACCATGGATCAACTTCGATTATCTCATCTTCACCCTACTCCCACTGTGCTTGAATTAGCAGATAGATCTAAAATTAAGCCAGAAGGAGTATTGGATGATGTGATCATCTCATTAGATTCTTGGGAATATCCTGTTGATTTCATTGTGCTCCAGCCAAAGAATCTAGTAGGAGGAGATCCCTTGATCTTGGGACAACCATGGCTTGCTACAGTCGATGCATATATTGGATGTCGTTCTGGTGATATGTATATTTCGCATGGAGATTCTAGGAAGAAAGTTACCTTATACCCCCCTACCAGAACCATTCAAGACCTTCGAGATACTTTATGGTTGGATCAAAGTAGTGATGAGGAGAATCAACCCATTTCCCTTATCCATCATTATACTGGGTCTTCACAAGAAGATGAGATTCAAGATTTCCTGAATAATCTAGACACTATGCCTAACTTTGAGCCATTGAGCCAGATTTTTAGCCTAGATTTTCAAGATAATCATGATTCTCATTCTTCTGTACCACTGCATTTAACCACTCCCTTGAGTACTCTTGAGCCTGATACTACTCTTGTTAAGATTAGCCCTGGTAAATCCTTGCATATTAGTTCATATTTGGACTCATCTCAGCAGGAGAAGCTTGTGAATTTGTTGTAAAACCATCTTAGTTCCTTTGCTTGGGGCTATGAAGATATGAAGTGTATTCCTCCTGAAACTTGTACACATCATATCTATATTAAGGAAGGAACCTGGCCTGTCCGAAAACCCCAAAGGTGAATGAATCCAACTCTAAGAGATATTGTGAAGGAAGAAGTACAGAAACTCTTGGATGTTGGTTTTATCTATCCTATGTCCGACAGTCAATGGGTCTCTCCATTAGTGCTAGTACCTAAGAAAGATGGAAGATGGAATATTTGTATTGATTATCGAGAATTAAACAAAGCCACTCTCAAAAATTACTTCCCTCTCCCTTTCATTGACCAGGTGCTTGATACGCTTGAAGGAAAGAAATATTTTTCCTTTTTGGATGGCTTCAATGGCTATAACCAAATACAGATTGCACCCGAAGATCAGGATAAAACTACTTTTACATGTCCATGGGGTACATTTTCTTATAAAGTGCTTCCCTTTGGTTTATGTAATGCCCCAGCTACCTTTCAAAGGGCAGTCCTGGCCATTTTTGCTGTTCTAAAATTTGTAGAAATTTATATGGATGACTTTTCTGTGTTTGGTGATTCTTTTCAGGAAGCTCCCAAAAATCTGGAGAAAGTACTTCTCCATTGTCAGGAAGCCCATCTCGCCTTGAGTGACAAGAAATGTAGATTAATGTGCAAAGCGGGAGTGGTACTTGGCCATTTGATTTCTGGTAAAGGTATCCAGGTTGATCCATCAAAGATTGAAATCATTCTGCATCTTCCTGCACCCAAAACTCAAAGGGAAGTAAGAGGTTTTTTAGGACATGTTGGTTACTATAGAAGATTCATTGAAAAATTTTCTAAGATAGCTGCCCCTGTTTTCCGACTTATAGCTAAGGATAGTGAATTTTCTTGGTCCACATCTTGCCAACAGTATTTTGAAACATTGAAGGAAAATTTTGTACAGGCACCAGTTTTGAGAGGTCCTAACTAGTCCCTACCTTTTCACATTTCCTCCGATGCTTCAGATTTGGCTATTGGCGCAGCTTTAGGACAAGAGGAAAATAATAAATCCTATGCTATTTATTATATTATTAAGAATTTGTCTTCCGCTGAATTAAATTATACAGTTACAGAGAAAGAGTTTTTAGCTGTAATTTTTGCAATTAATAAGTTCAGGCACTATATTACAGGATATGAAGTATTTGTACATACTGATCATTCCGCTATTAAATATTTGATGAACAAACCATTGAATAGCGGTAGAGTGACTAGGTGGTTGCTATTGTTGCAGGAATTTAATGTTAGTATTGTTGATAGACCAGGAAAATCTAATGTTGTAGCATATTTTCTTTCTAGATTAGATAATCCTAGTGAAGCAACTCCTGTTAATGATGATTTTCTGGATGAACATATTTTTTCTATGTCAACAGATTCTCCGTGGTCTGCTGACATTGCTAATTACTTGGTTACTGGGAAAACACCACCCCACTTTTCCACTCGTGAAAATTGAAATATTATTCAGAAAAGTGCTGCATACTCTTGGATTCAAGGAGATCTCTTTTACACTGGTCCAGATCTGACTATCCATATATGTGTAAGAGAGGAGGAAGTGTTTGATATATTGAAATCTGCTCATGATGAAACTTGTGGAGGCCACTTCGCTGATAAGCAAACTGCATATAAAGTATAGTGTGCTGGTTACTTTTGGCCTTACTTATTTAAGGATTCCAAACAGTATGTCAGGCGATGTGATAGCTGTCAACAAGTGGGCCAGCCTAATCAAACCAATGAAATTCCTTTATGCCCCCAAGTTATGATTGAGCCGTCTAAAAAATGGGCTATTGATTTTATAGGGCCAATAAATCCAACATCATTAAGTAAAAAGAATATTTTGGTTTGTACATATTTTGTTACAAAATGGGTAGAAGCTAAAGTTGTTTCCTTTGCTACAGAAAAAGTTGTTGTTGATTTTATTTTTATTGCAATATTTACTAGATTTGGTGTGCCTAGAGAAATTGTTTTTGACAATGGTCCGTAGTTTATTTCTAATCTGGTACAGGGTGCGATGGAGCAATATAAGATCCAGCGCAGGAAATCCACACCGTATCACCCGCAAGAAAATGGCCAAGTCGAATCCACAAACAAAGTGACCAAATCCATTCTCACAAAGACAGTAATATGCATCGGAAATACTAGGCTGAAATATTACCAGAATCTTTGTAGGCATACAGAACCACTTGGATAAATAGCATGGGACATACACCATATGAGCTGGTATATGGCAAACAGGTTCTGTTACCAATTCAATTCCAGATCAAAACTTTCAGAACTGCAGTTCAGTTACGACTAGATCTCTCTGAGGCACAACAACAGTGTCTTCTCCAATTAAATGAGTTAGATGAATTTTGTAGGGATGTTGTTCATCAGAACATACTAATTCAACAGCAACGCAAAAAGTGGCATGAAAAGTCTATTAAAAAAAAAGCAATTCCAACCAGGTGATTGGGTGCTCCTTTATGATTCTAGATTTAAAAATTTTAAAGGGAATTTCCATACACGTTGGATGGGACCTTATGAAGTGATCTGACTATTCGAGAATGGAGCAATATAAGTTAAAACTATTGATGGACAAAATTCAGTATTCTTGGTAAATGGACACAAATTAAAAAATTATTTTCAACCACTTGCCAGGAAATATTTTACACAGCAATTCCAACAGCAATTCGGGACGATAGTGGTGAATGGTAATACCAACTGTTACACAGCAATTTGTCACTGTCCCTGCCATTCCCTGTCCCGCACATTGGAGGGCCCATTCCGTGACCTGTGAGCAGAGACAAGACTTGAAAATATTTTCATTGCATCCCTCTGAAGATGAGCTTTCATTGCCCTGAAGACATCTCCCTGCAGAAAACCCTAAAAATAGCTCTTTTTCCATTGGCGCGGTTCCACAGTTCAGCCCTCGTGCCAAGGGGGAAAATCCTCCAAAGAGGGCGCACCAATTGGCACTCTATCATAGAGCCGCACCTGCGCTAACCATATTAAGAGGTGTTTTTTAAATAAATGGCGGAAGTTTCGTAATAGGAAATTCCTGGACTGATATCTATCTTGATTTGGGAGGTTTGGCTATGGATTTCCATAGAGAGGAAGTGGTTTGCCACCTCTCATGGAAGCTTCCTTGATGATAGGGCCAATCCCATAATTATAGGGATCCCAACTCCCCTTCCTCCATCTATAAAAGCTTGCTCATCTCCTTTGCAAGCTAGTCCCCAAGAGCTTTCATATCCTTATGCTGCAAGAGCCTTCTTGATTCCCTTAAGGCCAAATCCAAGCAAGGAGACTATTGTCAAGTATCCGGAGAGAGAGGCTTGTCCCATCCTTGACAGGCTTTATCGAGACATGTTTTGCTGACGACCCGCCAAAGGAGAATTCGGCATCGAAGCTATGGTTGTATTCTTCTTTTGACTCATTAATGATAAGCGACTATTGGTTATGGTTCCACTCTTGTTCTTGATTATGTTCATGAGTTATGTCCTCTTCGACTGACATATAGTTGTATATACTGGATTTTATGCTTGCGTTGTGTTGTTTCTTGCATGTGCAGGTGTCCGATCATGGAGATCATGAGGATTGTGATCTGCCAGGGCAAAGGAACGGGAGCACCACCTCTTCTACAAATGACAGTGTTGGATTCTAGGTAAGCCTTCCTCGCAAGTCGGTTTATTTGCAATTAGGAACCTGCACTGTAGCGTGTTTGATTGTTGCTAGACCCGATCTGGGCTAGTAGGGATTGCCTCTGTCCGCAGAGGGGATTTACCTCCACAACAAATTGGCGACTCCACTGGGGACAGTTAGCTTGTTGTCGTTCATTTTATGAGCTATAGACGGAGCCTGAAGTGGGCCAGATAGCCTTCGAAACGCTTTTGCTTTGCAATTATGAAGTAGATCAAAGCTGCTTCAGTCAATCTCTAGTTAGTTTGTAAACTGAACACTTGGAGCACCGTCTTGTCTCTTCGGTTGATTCTTGATTCTGCTTGCATGATCAGCTCTTTTGGGCTAGTTCTTTCTGTGAATTTGGGTTTTTGAAAACTCCAAACATCATTGATCTAATCTTGGATTGCTTATTTTTTATTTTAGCATAGCAAACTTGACTGGCGTGCTTTTTAGCGTGACAGTCGCACCAATTGGCGCTAGTTGTCAATGTATTACCCGCGCCAATTCTGATATGGTGCTAGTTTCAGCCTGACAGTCGCGCCAGTGCCGGGGACTGCTAGGGTTTGCTTGATTTTGAGCTTTCTGAGCCTGATCTTTGATTTTGGTTTCATTTTTTCGACTTCTTGAGTGTTTTGGAGCCTTGATTGACTGAATCTTACCTTCTTCCTTTGGTTGTTTTCCCATTTCCATCGATTTTTCATTCTAGCCCTAGGTCATCTAGGTGCTATGGTGTGTCGAGCCTTCCTTGGGAGTTTTTGGTTTCTATTGGTTCAGTCAACCTTGTGATTGCTTCCCTGCATTCGTTTAACAGTTGTTTATCGTTTTATTGTGCTATTTGAGTAATTGACTCCTCCTTCATTCGAATTCCGCTTTGTCTCGTTTTGGGCCTAGATTACACGGCTCATTTGTGCCTTTGGGATTTTTCTTAGTTTTGAGGGAATGTTGGTCGATTTGAGGTCTGATTGTGTTTGCTATTGAGTGAAATTTGTTTGTTTTTGCTATCTTATCATCATTTCTTGAATCGCCTTTACATTAGTTTTCATTTTTTAGCGCACTTTTCTCTGAAATATTGAAAAAAAAAAAATCTCTTTTGCTTTTCATTAGTTAATGTGAATTAGATCTTTTCGGTGTTATTAGTGATTGGTAACCTTGAACGAAAATCTTTTTATTTTTCATTAGCTACATTAGAGACGCCATTGGTTGTTTTCTGTTCATTTCATTATTATGTGAAAAGCTCTCAACCCTCTCATAAATAGCTTTCATCGAATGAAATGATATATTGTGGCATATAGAGTGCATTTAGGAGATTTTGAGACATTACATTCGCTAGGGCCTGAAAACTGAAACATAATTGAAGATAAACTTTAAAATTTACTCAATTTACACTAAGGTAGCATTGAAATCTAACGAAACACATTTAGAGGTCTAGGCTAGAGACGTGTTCCGGCGTCTTAAAACCTAGTAGCTGTCGTTCGCCTCTTGGCTTTAAACTGACAAATATGGACTTATGCTCCCCCGGCACCGTCGCGTATATAAAGGGAGACCCCAGCGGGATTTCAATATTTTATCCATGGGAAGCGAGTATTAGCCCTATACTGTGATACAGGAACACAACATTTGAAATTTCTTTTCTGACTCTTTAAATTTGAAAGGATCACCAAGCGCTTGTCCTTTCACGCTTGCTTCAAAACTGAAAGAGATAGAGTCACCTTTAATCTGTTTCTCGATTCTTAAAACATGAAACGGTGAAGTTTCTAGTTTCAATGTCGTAAAATTAATCACCCGCGATCAAACGCCCTATTAGATTTTTCTTGTTGGCTATTTGATTGTGTACATTGGTTCTTTTTTAGCCCATGTGCGGTTTTGAGTTTTTGATGGAAACTTTTCCAGAGTTCACCAACCAAGGACTCCCCTCCGATGGGAATCCTAGTCATTTTCCTCCTTTTGAGAATGTTGGTGCTCCTTACATGGCAACGTTGTCCCTTCCTGGGTTAACTGTTGGGTTGCCTGTTTGGTTTTTTTCAACCTCTGTGGTTCTGAATGTCTCAACTACTGTTCAATCAGTTCCTCCGCCTGAACAGCATCATGTTGATTCCAAGGTGGACCTCTCCACTTCTTCGCCTGTTTCCGCGTCCTCCTCCTCTTCTTCGCCTGGTGAAAGTCTGGATTCGAGTAACCAGGTGGCTAAGAAGAAGAAGAAGTATGATAAGCGAGAGGCTAAAAGTGCGGCCACTTCTTCTGAAACACCTCCTCTTGATAAACCTCCCAACCCTCCACGAAAAGTCAAATTCCCTGGCATCTTGTGCACGAGAGACCATTTTCTTCGAGACTACCCTGGCATTCCCAAGGTGCTTGAAGTATGGTCCAATGGTCGCCCGCCATTGCCTTTGGCTTCTGGGAGTAAAGTTGGGGGCACGTCTTCGGCTGCTTCTGGTAAGGATCCTAAGAAGTAGGGTAAGATTACCAATCCCTGTAAGTTGTGTGGGGGGCACCATGCCATTCACCTTTGTTCGTATATGGATGAAGCCAAGAGAGTTTTGGACAACTCAACAATTTCTACACCACGCCTTCCGACTGGTTATAAAAAAATTTCTTTGAGTCTTCCACCTGCTGATCCTACGATTGGTTAAGAGTCATCTTTGGTCGATCTCGCTCCTTCGAAAATTCAAATTTAGGAATCCATCCCCGACCAACCATTGGTCGTGGGATCGGTTGAGCTGGCCCCTTCTACGGTGCACCAGGTATTTTCCGTCGAGAGTGGATCTAACACCCCTCAAGTTCTTCTTGTTTCTTGAGATTCCTTGGACTTGGAGAAAGATTCTCCTGTCCCTATACCTCAAGAAGCTGGTCCTCCACCTCCCGTGATGGAGGTCCTGGAGGATTCTCCTCCCACCTTCGAGATGGAGGTTGTGGAGGATGCTCCTTCTTCTATAACACTAGGGGAAGACCTTCTTGGTTCGATGGTAGCCCCTCCGAGTAGTTTGGTCACTTCCTTTGATTGGAATCGATTTGTAGGATACCACCTTCCGTCTTATGTGCCTTTCGAGATAACGGTACAGGATTTTGGTCTGGTCATACCCAACACCATTATAGATGAAGGCACGTCTGTTAGTGTTCTATCCTCAACTACTTGGCAAGAGTTCGGTTCGCCACCGCTTGCGCCTGTTATGCCGAATCTATTGAATTTTAATAGAAGGATGAGTCAACCGTTGGGGATCCTTCCAAGGTTACCTGTTACTTTGGGAGGTAAAACCATCCATATGGACGTGATGGTTGTTCCAAGCCCCTTGGATTTTAATCTGCTCTTGGGGCGCGATTACACCTATGCCATGGGAGCGCTCGTCTCCTCCCTTTTTCGTGTGGTCTGTTTTCCACATGAAGGAAGGATCGTGACCATTGATCAGCTTTCATTCTTTGGTCCTGATGTGGCAGCTGGCCCACCATCATCCCTTCCTAGTTTTTATCCACCCATTGTATCTGCCCCACCGCAGGTCAACTATGTGGCTACCTACCCTGTGCCTATGCTCAGTGATGATGCCGTCGTGCATCAAGTGTTGGGGGCATTGGGTCCTGACTTCCAGGATGTTTTCCTTCCATTGGTAGTGGAATTCTTCGAAGCCATGACTTCTTGTTCATTATGATGAGGTCTGTCGGAGCACAGTTCATTATCTTGTGTCAAGCTCCTTAAAAAATGAAACAAGGTTGTTGGAGCACAGTTCGTTGTCTTGTGTCAAGCTCCTTAAAAAATGAAACAAAGGTGTCACGGACGAGTTCTTTTAATGTGTCAACCTTGTTAAAATAATGAAACACGTTCCTGTTCAATTCGATTCTTTGATAAGATCTCGTAAAATCCCAGTCGAGTCTTTCTCTTTATCTCGTAACTTGAACCTTCACTCCATCTACCTTTCATATGGATTGAATATTGGGGGGCATGTACCTCGAATTGAGTCACCATGCTGGGGGCATGCTTAATTTTTCAAGCATAGTTTGTTTCCGTTTCAAATGAAACTGGTTTCAAGCATAGTTTATCTTTGTTTCAAGCTTGTGTAAAAATGAAACCAACTTCAAGCAGAGTTTCCTGATTTCAAGCTTGTGTAAAAATGAAACCTTTCCCATTTTACCTCTTGTGATTGTCATTTTATCAGCCTGTTTTTGCCAGATGAGCCTTCGTTTTCTCACTCCATCGTCATTATCTACTTGGACGATCATATGCCTTCACTTGGTTGTTTTACCCATTCCTGAGGAACCGCTGCGATGAGTGGTCTTGTTAGCCAGCCTCTTGACCTTTATCTTGTTTTGAGCAGTTCCACCATTACCGGAACCAGTTGCTACCCCTTATACCACTCGTTCCTCCAGGAGGAGTCATCTTTCAGCTCTTTTCTGACTCTCTAAACATGAAAATATTGCCGAGGCCCTTGTCGTTTCGATCTCGTTAAAGTGGACACGAATCAACATCTACCCAGTATACGTTTACCCTTTTTTCGGGCCGGGATAGATTATTTACGAAAAAGGAATACCCTAGCCTATCGCGACTAGGAGGTTTTCTCGGATATTGTTTTCTACCTTTTCGGGTCTGAGGAACTATCTACGAAAAGGGACCGCTGGAGTTTACTTTTCTGTTGTCTTTTCAAACTCTCTAAATATGAAAAGACGTCGAGTTCTTCCTTTGTCAGACTCGTTAAACCCTGATGACATCGGATTCAGTCATAATGACGCTACTCGAGTCTTTCCTTCCTAGGGCTCGTTAAATGTACTAGGATGGATCCGTCCGAAGGACGGACTTATATTACAAGCATATGCTATCCCCTTCAAGCTTGTTATCAAAAATAATTGGGGTACTCGCCAGAAATGGTGGGGAAAAAATGGAACCAGCATCATTTTCGTGTCGGCAGTATGTCGCTCTTGAACATGGCACTTGTCTGCATTCGTGTCGGGTTGGGGACATCTCATCTCGTTCTTCACTTGCCTCCGTGGGTTTGGATAATCCCTTTTGACCTCTCATCTGCTCATTGCCTCGTCACCATGACCTCTGATTCGTTGATGTCAAATACTACTAAGTCCACTGTCGTGTCGTTTACATGTTCAAGAGAAGTTGACCTCTGCGAATATCAACCTCCCTCTGATTCTTGTTTGATCCTGATTCACAAAAAAACATCATGTTCCTCTATCTCGTGTCGATGATGTGGGAAACATTATGGCCCACCTTCGATCAAGGTCACTTCCTGTCGACTTCAGCTCATTATCCAGGAAGCTGATCTAGAGACTCCCTTATGGTACCTTGGAGCCTACATGCCTCAATGGCAGGTTCATCGCATTCGACGTGAGGTTTTCATCATTGGCCTCCGATCGAGTGATTCTACGGGTGTTCGACACCAGCTCATTGATTCACATGCCGTAGATTGTACCTATAGTACCTTGAGGGCCGTTGTCATTATTGGTGGTTCCTCTCGCGTCTGTTAACAACTTTCATTATTGGCTGGTAATCAGACGATGTTCTTGAATGTTCGACTTTAGCTCACATATTCGCATGCTTGAACTTGTACTTTGTTCGGGTCAAGATGGAGCGCAAGACCCTGGATTTTGTCTGTTGGAATCCAGGCTGCGATTTTGTGGACTATTATTACATGACTCACTGATTGGATGGCTGCGACCATACCTGAGTCTATTTATCGATCCTCTCTGGATGGCTGCGTCCATGCCTTGGATCTAGATTATTGTACACTCTGTTATGGATGGCTGCGCCCATACCACGCATATATATCATGTATCTGAGACATCAGTTGTACTTCGATCCGCAGGTTTTCCGATGGCGGTGTTTTCAGTCGGCATGTTCTCGTAAAGCATTTCACCCCTCTCTCTCTCTCGGGCCTCATGCTTTAGGGGGCATCTGTTACACAACAAATTTTCACCATCCCTACAATCCCCATCCCACACATTGGAGGGCTCATTTTGTGACCTGTGGGTAGAGTTAAGACTTGAAAATATTTTCATTGCATCCCTCTGAAGATGAGCTTTAATTTCCCTGAAGGCATCTCCCTGCAAAAAACCCTAAAAATAGCTCTTTTTCCATTGGCGCGGTTCCACAGTTCAGCCCTCGCACCAAGGGGGCAAATCCTCCAAAGAGGGCGCGCCAATTGGCGCTCTGTCATAGAGCCGCACCCGCGCCAACCATATTAAGAGGTTTTTTTTTTAAATAAATGGCGGAAGTTTCATCCTAACAAATTCCTGGACTGATATCTATCTTGAGTTGGGAGGTTTGGCTATGGATTTCCATAGAGAGGAAGTGGTTTTCCACCTCTCATGGAAGCTTCCTTGATGATAGGGCCAATCCCATAATTATAGGGATCTCAACTCCCCTTCCTCCATCTATAAAAGCTTGCTCATCTCCTTTGCAAGCTAGTTCCCAAGAGCTTTCACATCCTTATGCTGCAAGAGCCTTCTTGATTCCCTTAAGGCCAAATCCAAGCAAGGAGACTATTGTCAAGTATCCGGAGAGAGAGGCTTGTCCCATCCTTGACAAGCTTTATCGAGACATGTTTTGCTGACGACCCGCCAAAGGAGAGTGCTGCGTCGAAGCTATGGTTGTATTCTTATTTTGACTCATTAATGATAAGCGACTATTGGTTATGGTTCCACTCTTGTTCTTGATTATGTTCATGAGTTATGTCCTCTTCGACTGACATATAGTTGTATATACTGGATTTTATGCTTGGGTTTGTGTTGTTTCTTGCATGTGCAGGTGTCCGATCATGGAGATCGTGAGGATTGTGATCTGCCAGGGCAAAGGAACAGGAGCACCACCTCTTCTACAAACGATAGCGTTGTATTCCAGGTAAGCCTTCCTCGGAAGTCGGTTTATTTGCAATTAGGAACCTGCACTGTAGCGTGTTTGATTGTTGCTAGACCCGATCTGGGCTAGTAGGGATCACCTCTATCCGCAAAGGGGATTTACCTCCAGAACACCAACCTTTTGAAAACATGAATTCTTCTCCTTCTTTAAAAAATACAAAAAATACAAAAAAAAAAAAAGTATAGAAAAAAATATTTTCCTGTAATTATAAAAATCAGTTCACTGACATGATTGCAGAAGGATCAACCTGAAAACTAGCTTGCTGGCAGGAAGATCAAAAATTTCTAATAACAAGAGAATGTTTCTTGACCTTTAGATATGCTAGCGACCACCAAGTAAAAGCAGGATCAACAGAACCAACCTTTATACAATTAGGGTAATTAGCATGGATTTTTTTATTCAAGTAACGCTTAATTCTCGTTGCAGTTATTTTTCTTGCACCAGTGTAGGCAGACCTTCTAGAAAATATTTTTCCTTTCTTCATTTTCCACTTTCATAATATTCCCTCAGTTTTCTTCTTCAATCCTAGAATGATTAACCTTCACATATTCTTCTGAATTTACCCTGTCCGTTTCGTAAAAACCCCACTTTACCCGTGAATTTTTATTTTTTTTTCTTTCCCTATCCCACTTCTGTTTATCCTCTCTTGTGGTACTATTCCTGGAATCCCTATAACAAAATTCTTTCCCATTCTGAAATTTCCCTTTTCCCACTTCTTTGTTCCCTCATGAATTCATTGCGGGATCTCACGCACTAAGAGCAAAAGGATATGCTCTGAAGCATCAAGAAAGGGCAAAGAAAATTTCCAGTATAAGTTGAGGAAGCCATGTTGGAATTCCAGCCTATATTTTACTTAAATTCCCTGTTCTTTTTTCAGATATTATGCTTGCACTAGTGCAAGCAGAATGGTACTAGAAAAATAGCATAGTTTAAGCGGTGCAAGAAGACCGGTGCAAGCATGTAATATTCCAAAATTTGCAAGAAGAAAATTGGAATATTAATTTTTTCTTATATCATCTAGGAGGTGAATAAAATGGGTAAAATGCCCATGAGTAGGAATAAAATCCCTCATAATGTGAAAGGGATCTTTGGAGTAGCTTGATTTTACACCTTCCAGTGTGAAAAGGGGCAATTGCATGAGGACAAGGTCAAGTTTGACCAAGTCAACAGCGCTACCTAAGAGGTGTAGCTTGCTTGGGAAGACAACGCAATTTGAGAGGGAGAAAGATTCTTTGTGGAAGAAACCCTAATGTGTGGGGTCTAGGGAAAAGATAAATTCACTTTCATAAAAGGAGGAAGAGGCAAGCATAGTGAGACATCTTTGAGCATTTGATCATTTGTCTGATTAGACTATTTGTAGTCTCCAGTTGTTCAGCTGAGTTGCAGTGTTGCTTAGCACGAGGGATTCCTGTTTAGGATTTCCTCTCCTTCTTGAGAGGCCTCTTGAAGGATTGAACTTAATTTCTCCACATCTTGGCTCAAGGCCAAAGCCACTACCATCAATCACTACGTTATTTCTGCTGAAGTATAATGTAGTGTTGTTGGGTGTTGCAGTGGAGGGTTCCACAACACTTTTCCTTGGCTCATATTTCAAAGGAGGGAGCTCCTATTCCTCCGGGAGGTTAGTGAAGGAGGTTTCTGAGCTGATTGCACATCTTTGGCACCATGCCATGAATCTCTTATCTCCTACAGTGCAGTCCAGCTCTTTAACTGCGTTATTTTAGAGTGCACCTATAGTGGGGGATTGTACCACTAGTTTGGAGGGTGAGATCTTCAGGGATTGGATCAGCCTTTCACCTGAGAGATCCATTGGATGAGATATATTCATCATTTGCAGCATCATCAGCCATCTACATCCATTTCCATTTTCTGAGTTGCAGCTGCTACCCAACAGCTCCGGCATTTCTGTAGATTTTCTATTGTACATGTATTGCAGCCAATCCTTCTCAAGATTGTGTATTATTGTTGTATTAATGTTTTCAGGGGTTGAGAGCTTGCTCCCCCTCATTTATTTGAGCTAATATTGTTATATCATTCTATTATCATGTATTTTTTTTTAATGTCTCCAATGAACTGCGTTATCTTAGTCATATGACCTCATAGTGCAGAAAATGGATTTTTAGGCCAAAAACAGTGATTTTTAAGCCAAAATGAGGGTTCCGATAGATGAAAGGAGGGAAATTAAAACCAAATAGAAGGGAGATATAAGGTTTTAAGGGGATCTTAATGATTTTTAAGGTTATATGAAGGTATTTTGAGGGATTTTATGGAGAAAAAATGAGTGGAAATGGAATTGTTGTGGGAGTAAAATGAAGAGGTAAATGATGGAGAAAGGGAGTTTTTAGAAGCAATTTTTTCTCTTGGTGAACAGCAAGGGTTCTTTAGGATTAAAATTGAAACAGCAGTGAAGATTATCTCAAAGAGTAAAGATCATCATAAGACTTTAAGAACTCACAATTTGGTCATGAAATTGTTTCTTGAAGGCTAAAATGATATAGCCACCATTTGATATGGCAAATTTTTTATAGGTGGCTAACAGTGGCTCCACATGGGGATGGCATATTCTTGAAGGTGTCAAGAACTTCAGACAGTTTTCTCTCGAAATTAACTAGTGCCTTGCACTTGATAATATCTTTTATCAGCTGCTAACAAAGATGATTAGAACTTGATACATCAGCAAAAAATTATTTCCCAATCAACTACCTACACAACCTACTTCCTGGCATTTTTTCTTCTGAAGGTGCATTTGGACTTGCAAACCTTTTCATCAATCATTTTATTCTTTTATTGAAAACATAAGACTAATATAGGTCTACCCTTAATTCTCCATGAACTCAGATTAAGCAGTTGAGTTCATAAGTTTCTCTACTTAACTACAATCTGTCAGGATTAGACTATCTAACAGACTTTTATTCTCTAAATTCTAAAACAAGAAATTTAAAAACAGCCAAGCCAGGATTAATCAGTCTAACTTGCTGTTGATCTATGGCATAAAAAAAAGCTACACATAGACTAAAATTTGCAGAAAACTTTAAAACAAAACATTGAAGGCTTAAGATTTGAGAATTAGAACCTCCTTCATTATTCTTCAGCTCTGTTTTGAATTTGTTTGAGCTATTTTCTTCTTTCCTTTCTGGTTCAAATTTTGTGCATATTAGAACCAATTTTTTTTCAACCTTTGGCTCAAGATTTGATCTAATTAGAGCCATTCTCTTTTTGAAATTCATTGGTTCAGATTTTGAATTTGTTTGAACCTCTATTTTTCTATCCTAATCTACATCTACTGATAAGCCAAGATTGATTTGTTTGGAAAATATGATTCACTAACCTATCAGCAGTCAATTGAAAATCTAATCAGTCATGATTAGGTTGTATGACTAACTAGAGGTGTGTTTTTAGGAGTCGCATTTGAGCTTGCACACTTTCAAATTTTATTTCTCTTTTTTGGTATGGGGTTGTACCTTTCTTGTTTTCATTCTGCCATCTTTTCTACTTTTTATTTTTTTTTGTATTTTTTCTTTTTTCTTCAATCAACAAATAAATAAATGCTCAAAGCTGAGATTTATTGACATTCATATCTAACCTAATCTAACTTGAAAATCTCTGCTGCTTTATATGGTACAATAATGCCAATGTAGCTAATTGAGTAGTGACAAAAAGGAATAGAGAAACAGGCTACTAGTTAGAGGTAACCACAGTACATAGTGAATCTTAATCTTTAAAATCAAGACTGTCACAGGAGGTGACAACATTTTATGTCTTTGGCTCCTGCAAAGGATCCATGCTTGAGAATTTGAGCCAATTTGGGCCTCCACACACTCTTCCATAGGATCAACAAACAAAAGATGAGAATTCTCTTCCTTGTGGCCCTCCCTGATTGGTAGATTATCTGCCTCTAATATATCAACTTTGAGGACTGCACCTTCAGTGTGTTCCTTGGAAGCATCATCATCCTTCACCTGCAAATCAACAAGCTGTGAAATTTCTTCTTTCTCTAAATCTATGCTTGCTCCTAGTGTGAATTCAGGTTCTTTGGATGATAGATTGATATCAACAATGAGAAAGGATTTCTCTTGAAAATATAATATATCCTCAACAGGACAGTCTTGTATTTGTTTTTCTTCCCCAAAGAATTTCCAGTACCTTTTATTGTTTGGGACAGCTGGTCTGAATTTTTCTTAAATTGCATATTGTTTTTTTTCCCAAGGTCTCAAGCATGTACTAGCAACAAGGGCTAATCCACTAGAAAAATTGTTTTGGTCTTTAGGAACAAGGGTAAGTTGGAATTATTTAAAATATTTTAACAAATCCATGGCATCATCCTTATAGGCTCTAAGTCTGGGATGTTTAACCATGCATTATTCGTTCACTTGCCTAATTACCAATTCTGCATTTCCATGAGCTGTTATCCTCTGGGCTCCTAATTTCTTCAATAAGTGTAGCCCTAAAATAAGTGCCTCATACTCTACGATGGTATTTGTGCATTGAAAATTCAATTTATATGAATAGGCTTTAGAATAATTGTTTTCTATATTATAAAGCCATATTCCTGCACCTGCACTGGTTTTAGTATATGACCCATCAAAGCTCATACTCCAAAAAGAACTATTTTCAGTTTTATCATTAATTTCCTTACTATCCTCTTTGTCTTAAGTGACATTGGGTTGTTCTATGGAGTAGGCACTATGTTGATGATTGTCTTGTTCAAATGAAGGTTTGGAGGGTAGCTGTTTGTTTATTATTTGATCAAAGGAGAGATCTCTCTTTCCTCATAGACAGAAGTACAACAAACTTCCTTCTCTTGTGTTAACTGGTTTTGAGGCTGGATATCTTCTTGAGCCTCTTCTAGTGAATCAAGATTTGTGCTTGAATGGAAAACTTGAGGATTTTCTACTATTTCCTAATCTACTTCTGTTTCAAACAATTCCTCATGATTGTTATGATGATCAATTTGAATACAAGGTTCATGTGTTGTTTCTTTTACATTATCAGGATGCCACTCTCCTCTTAAAATCTGAAATGAGTTATAACATAGAGGTAGAGTTCCCATATGTGTTGGTTTTTCCTCTATTCAGGTTCGGTTTTTTCCCTTAATAGTGATATACAAGATAGAGGTATGATGTCAGGACTTTCTTGACAGCTTTCTTCATTGTTTTCTCTATAATGTTTCTCATCACACATGTATTTCTCATCATCTAGGTCTTGTAGTGGTT
Organism: Pinus albicaulis; assembly: GCA_034641835.2. NCBI lineage: Eukaryota > Viridiplantae > Streptophyta > Pinopsida > Pinales > Pinaceae > Pinus > Pinus albicaulis. The sequence continues at coordinate 899,266,678 of CM076572.1, read as the reverse complement.
GAGCTTGTGTTTGCTCAGGGAAAGGCATAGGTTGCTTTGGATCACCAATATTTAAATTAGCTTCATACCTATCCATTCTCTTTCCAAGCATGTACATCATTTTTTCCATCATGACCATTAGTTTGGCTTCTGGGTCTATATCTAAATCCATGTTTGTAAATCAGAAAAGAGGTCACTGTATCTTGTCAACTAGTTCAGAGTCTTCTACCAGTGGAGTCATTTGGTCCTTTAAGAGTTGTGGATTCGCCAGGTGGATGATTTAAATTTTTTTGTCCACCAAAAATATGATTGTGATTGCTCAATGCTTTCCCAAATGGAGTTTACAAAGACTAGAGGGGTAATAGGCCTACTGGAGGCCAGTGGAGTCACCAGGTGAAATTTTTTAGCTCTTTTGGAGGTAAAATGTTTTATGGTCCACCACCATTTATAGGTTTGAATACCAAAGAAAATCAGAAGGCCTATTGATCTTCAGTGGAGTCAACAATAAAAATCACTCTAGGTAGACACTTGGTTCATTGTTGAAAATGGGATTATCTGAGTTGTGAAGTTATCTATTACTTCAGAAAGTCCCCAGCGAAGTCGCCAGAAATGTTAGGTCTCTGTAATTTAGCAGAGTGACAAGACTAAACGTTGTAGAGACTACATCAAAAACCACTTTGGGATTCTAAGATCTAGCCCTCCTAAATCTAGAGAGGGATCTCTCTATAAGTGCAAAGATTGATCTATCTTTTAAGGTTTTTAGTGTGATATTAGGCTAGTAATTAAGAACAAGGGTTTTTTAGTTTGTTTGGTTGGTCAGGTATGATCTTTAATTGAGTGGAAAGTCCTGAAAATGAAAGGGTTTCAGAGGAGTGAAGGTGTGAATACTCAAAACAAGGTTCATCTGATAGGATAGGTCTGAAACTGCACTTAATCCATTGGGCTATGGAGTCACAAAAGGTTTTAATTGCATAATAGTTTCAAGAGTGGTCCATGGGGCAAGTCATCTATAACAAAGGATCTTTTAGATTAAATGATGGGATGGAACATTAAAGTGTTGTGAAGGTGGAAAAAGCCAATAATTTCAACAAGGATTTATCAACTTTCCAAACAAGAAAATCCTTTTAAGTAATTGTTTTGAAGTAGGCCAAAGGACAGGGCTAACCATAGACTTCTTTGGATAAACTTGTACTAAAGCCAACTTATCAGACAAACAATCTAGTAATCCACATGATTACTTTCAGAAAGGATGAAAACATATAAGAAACAAAGTTTAGCTTAATATCAAGTAAGTACTTTGAAACTAGGCCTGCTTTCAGCATACTCTTAGGGAAACTTTCAAACAACCTTTGGAGAAAGAACTAGAAGACAGGGCAAACCATAAACTTTCCTATTCCAACTCTACTTAGCATGTAATGAAAATATCATTCAAGAACAATGTTGAAAGTTTAGAAAGTAAGACATGGGCTCACCAACATTCCTTGACTTCTTAGACTATATTAAATCATTCTTAAATACACAAGGAGGAAAACATAAAGATAAAGCTTATCAGTGAGAGTAGGGTACTTGTAAGAGTAAATCCTAGCTCTATATTTGTTGTTCTTTATCAGAGAAAAATGGAAAATTTTGTGGAAAACAAAAGAAGGAAAACAAGTACAATGAGAGGCACATCACCAATGGTATAAACCAGGATCCCATGAATCAGCTTGTGTATTGATGTCAATCCAGTTACATACTTCAAGTCCAATGTTTTAGTACAGCAACAGCTTCTTTTCTCAACCTAACTTCTTTAATTACAAACAGAGCTTCAACAACCTCTGAGAACTATTTACATGTAGAAAGTTCGAGCAGAAAGTATTACATCAAAATCCAACAACCAACAATGTGCTCCTCAAGGAGATTTTATAAGAAAATGAGGAGGTGGAATAGAATGAAGGGTCTCTAGGTTCAATTAATATAAGTTAATGCTTCTCAGCCTTTGAGGGGCTCAATAGAGAAGTTTTGTGATATTTCCTTTGTATTAATTGGTTTTCATTAAGTATTAAGCTACTTGGCATATTTTGTTGACTTTAAAACTCTTTAGGCAGGCTGGAAATAACTTTGGCTGTCTTTAAACAAAATATCACTGAATAGGCAATAACTATGCCTTCTTTTGATTTATTGAGGCTACGGGTGGCACTTTGGTAGCTGAAGAGGATATTTTTGGCCTCTGATGGGGCAGTGGAGGCCTCCTTACTGATATATTTTTCTGTTTTTTCCTTAAAACACCTTAATCTGTTTCTGAACTGTGTTTAGGCTTAATTTAGCCTTAATCTGTGTCTTTGGGTCTTTTTTCTTTCATACTGTCTTTATCCTTTGACCTGTGGATTAAAACCTGATCTTCGGGCTTTGGCTTTAATCACCTTTAACCTTAATTTCTTCACTCCGATACACTTTAGTGTTTTGTTTCGGTGGCATGGGTGGCTTTATGCAGATGGAGAGTTTCTATGAACTTGATCGAAGATTGTGATCCCTTGATATTTTTGAGAGCCCGAAACCATGCTGGTTCCCTTATTCATTGATATAAATCACAGAATCGTCATTTTGGACTGAACTAATCACCTGTCTGTGACTATGGAAATACACAGAGCCAATCACCATTAAAACCCTGCAAAACACACAAAATATATTAAGAAATCCTGCGGAGATGGTAAAGATTGCTTTGGAGGGTTCATGTGGAGGTGGTTTGGAGCTGTGCGAATGGAGGAATGCAACAGAAAATCGGGAAAAAAAAACCCTGGCAGAGCAGCTAACCAGGTCAATGGAGGTTTGAGTGCAAGGATGAACGAAAACTGTTGGATCAGGATAATCAACGATGAATATCGCTTGATGGAATTGCTTAGAGAATAGATGGAGGCAAATGACTTGGGGTCGCGATATAATGAGATTCGTTTGATCTCATAGATTGGCGGCCAAGATTAAAAGCCCGAAAATGTTCATTTGAGGAGGGCGGCGGTTTTGGAAAACCATTAATTGTTTTCGCGCGGGGTATGGGCAGTTTATGATTTTGGTCGAAAAAACGTGATTCCATAGATCACACGACACACGTCCCTTTCAAAACCACCCATATCGTGCAATTTTGAAACATTAATTCTCGGGCGCAAAAATTACATGAAACGCATAGGCAACCATCGGATTGGAGGCTGCATATCCAACGGTGCGGATCACACGCGATGGATGAAGAGTTGCGCTGGCAGAAGAAGTAGTGGGGTCCATGGTTACGTCATCATTTTTGTCACGGAGTGGATGGGTTTAAACGGCGAATGAGGTTCATCAGGTTTAATCCCGCTCGCTAGATTTGATAAACGAACGGTGGAGATCTAAAAGGAAGAGTAGATGTATTGAAAGGGGAAAAGGGAAAGGTATGCGATCGGGCGGAAGGATGGGGCCCGATGGTCATTGATCTGTTTAGATCCACGATCCAGATCCATTTCAAATCATAATGTCGGGTTTATGAAAAACAAAGAAAAATAAGGTTCTGGAAGAGGTTTTTAGGCCTTTAGTGCCCGATTGTAGGGCTTTGGGTCATGTGAAGGTGGGGTGGTAGAGGAAATAAGCCCTCAGGGGCTTAAGAACCTCATAGTGCAGAAAATGGATTTTTAGGCCAAAAACAGTGATTTTTAAGCCAAAATGAGGGTTCCGATAGATGAAAGGAGGGAAATTAAAACCAAATAGAAGGGAGATATGAGGTTTTAAGGGGATCTTAATGATTTTGAAGGTTAGATGAAGGTATTTTGAGGGATTTTATGGAGAAAAAATGAGTGGAAATGGAATTGTTGTGGGAGTAAAATGAAGAGGTAAATGATGGAGAAAGGGAGTTTTTAGAAGCAATTTTTTCTCTTGGTGAACAGCAAGGGTTCTTTACGATTGAAAGTGAAACAAACAATGAAGATTATTTCAAAGAGTAAAGATCATCATAAGACTTTAAGAACTCACAATTTGGTCATGAAATTGTTTCTTGAAGGCTAAAAATATTTAGCCACCATTTGATATGGAAAAATTTTTATAGGTGGCTAACAGGAGTGTGGCTATATTGTCTTGTACATGTCTCCTTGAGGCTTTCATTGCTCAGCTTTAGTGATTGATTCCTCAAATAATTCTACACATTTGCTGCTATATTATACATTGGCTAGCTATCTACTTCTTAATGTGTGCAGACAACATAAAATAACGTTTTTGCTCCATTTCATGTTCATGTATTGCTGCAATCCCTTCATCGGGCACTTTTTGAGGCCATCTAAGTGCGGGAGATTTGTTTAACCCACTTAGAAGTATTTATTTGGAGTCTTCTCTTGGATTTAGCACTTAGACACATCTTCATAAGGGATCCAGGTCTTGGTTTCAATTCTTGTAGCAGCCATTACTAGAAAATGTGTTTTCCAGTCATGCCTTGTTAGCTGTTCTGAATTTGGAATATTACAGTCGTATCAAAGCATAGTCTTGGCTCAGCCTGTGAGTCTAAGCCCAAGAGATCATAATATTGAAGAGGATGGGTTTTATCTCATCATATTTCATATTCATGAAGAACCTCCCCAAGGGGGATAAGCAGAAAGAAGAGGAAGAACCCTGCACTTCCTATTCTCATCGAGAAGGAGACATAGAGATGAGCAGGAGAAAGACTCCATATTTTGAAGAAAATAAAGGGGATAAGCTTACAAAGCTTCTTCCTAAATCTGTACATATTATTCATTAAGACTTCAAGAAGATCAGGAGGGAGATTTATGGAGAATCTCCAAAAGAGTTTGAGTCTAAAGAAAACTCTAGATCGATGTATGAGGAGTGTGAGCAAGCAGCTACACATCCTAACACATAGTGCAATCACATGCCCAGGATTGTCGGAAGAGAGATGGAAAGAGAGGAAGAGGTTTCTAGAAGGGAAACCCTTAGTGATTTCTTGAAAGAGTATGAATTTCAAACTCAGAAATTCTGAGATCATCTTAGTTTTTCAGAGTTTTTCAAGATGGAGGTGAAAGGAAGAGACCAGCTGGATAGATTTCATCTATCTACCTTTGAAGGTTCACCTACATGTTCAGCCAAAGTTTGGGTGGAGGAGTTAGAGACCTTCTTGCAGCAACACCAAATTCTTGAAGATGAAGCCATCAAATTTGCAGCACTACATTTGAGAGGTAAGGCTTATGCCTGGTGGATCTTTGAATCCTTTTCTTTGAAAAATGTAAACATTGCATCTTATTCAAGTTTCAATGAGGCACTAGTGGAAAGATTTAATAGAAGGATTCATGAGACACACATGGTGGGGCTAAACAAGAAAACTCAAACAAAACCCTTGCATGAGAACGCAGTACCATTGCAGAAAACCATGGGGAAGGTTGAAAACTTGCACCATACTTTGTCGGAAGAAAGGTTTTCATCTCATACCATTGAGAAAGGGATCATGGAGATCTCTTTTTCAAAAAGGGATCCAATCATTGGAGGGTTGCCCATTTATGTTGAGAAAGCTAAGGGCAACAACGTTGTGCCAACTAGAGATTATCTAGTTCCTCATGCAGAGGAAGGAGAAGCTCTTGCTTCAAGTAGAGGGTTTCTTGCATCTTTGCAAGGAAGTCCCCAGGATCTCATATATGGATATCAAGGCACAATTCATGTGCCATTTTTGAGGAGGTGTGGAACCATGGAGACACAAGGAATAACCATAGAGGTGTGGAATCGTGAGATGAGGAGTACGCATCCCTATTCATTTTTATATGTTGATGCACCTAAGAAGGTGATTTGATTACGCAGTGGAAGCATGGACATATTTTTTCATTCATATAAGCAGTCACCTCTTGATGATGATGTCTCATTGCATGGAGACATCTTGCCGGGGAGACCACTGGATCAGCAAAGGAGGATGGATGCTTCACATGTTGGGGCACCACTCATTGTTTTCAGGAGGGGAGAGTTTGATACAGCACTGGGAGTATTGGGTAGACTCAAGGAGAGAGAGAGAATTCCCTCAACATCATCATTACCCACTTCCATTTCAGATTCTTCGTTGTGGCAGGAGCAGCAGGGGAAGGATAGCAGCCTTCCAACTTGCATCTTTGGCTTAGGAGATGTCATAGGAGAGGATGACCATATCACAGATGTTCCTCATGAGAGATCATCAGCGATGTCACTATGGAGGATAGATCCATATTGGAACTCCCAGCTGTTGGTGAAGTATTCCAAGGATCTTTTCACTTGCATGATCTTGGATGACCAGTTGCATGAGGAGGGATATTCAGTTAGAGATGGGGTCATCTTCTATCATGATAGGATCTTCTTCCCTAGAGCTTCCAAGCTCAAGGAGAAGTTGCTACATGCAGCTCATGAGGATTTCCTTTTCAGCCCCACTTGTTCTATGAGAGCATACCAGACCATCATGGAGGGGTATTTTTGGAAGGGCTTTGAGGAGGATATATATCAGCATATGAGTAGACGCATGGACTAGATGGAGATGGAGGAGAGACATAACTATTTGGAGGAGTTAGCACAACCACCTCTTTTCTCTTTGAGGAAGAGAGGAGACTCATTTATGAGTCGCTCCATTTGTATGAGCAAAAAATATGGTAAGGGTATTCATTGTTGTTTACATGATTCTTTGTACAATATATATATATGCATCCCTTAACCATAAATGTGCAGGATAATGCTCCAAGGAGGAGCATTCTTTTTTCTAGACCACATGGTTTAGATGAGGCCATGAGCATGATTGATGGTCATTCCCTAGGAGGACTTGGGGAAGAGATATATCATGGAGGACATGCTCATTGTACACCTTGCATTATTCACTTCCTCCATACTTATGAGGAGATTGGAGCAGTAGGCAAGTGGTTGAGAGGCCACTCATTTTATCAGTCTCTATTGCAATTGAGGGTCAAGCTGCGTTGGTTGCACTTGAGGGACCATTGTCCTTATCATTTGTTGCATATGGAAACAATCATGATTCTCATTTTTTCTCCCTATGATTCTATGGTTTATGTCTTTATGAGGAGCATTCTGGGGAGAGAGACACATGGGATGGATGTGTCCTTTGAGGGAGGAATTCCCCACACTTTTTGCACTACATTTTCTAAGGGGAGCATGGGAGATTATATGACCACCACAGCCACACATTTGGCTCTTTATGAGAGGGGTCATATGATTGGACAGACTCCATATGATGGTGACTTCCAACTCATCATATGTGGGAGGATTTGGGCCAGCTTGATTTGCAGCGTTGGGGGAGAGATCATTGGAGATCTAGTCCTCATCTTGCCACTTGAGGGAAAATTTATTGCAGCCTAGGATCAACAGACACTCTACATTTGTCTTAAGTGGAGATGAGGACAGTGTGGGGTAGACTATTTTGTCTACCATGCGAAAATTTTCATCCCACCTACTTTGCTGGAGCCAAAGGTGGAGGACAATTTTCAGGAGTTGCCTAGTTGGGAGGTGATTCATTTTTCATGGCTAATAGCTTGGGGATGGATGCTCCATATGGGAGAGATAATTCCCATTATATTTCAGATCCCATTCCTCAAGGGAACCTCTAGACATCTCTTTGCTATCCTCTTGAGTATTTCACTTTTACATGATGATGGCTTGATAGTTGACTTGCATGCTGAGGAGGAGAAATGTGGAGGCTTAATTGATGAGATAGCATCACTTCACTTGGAGGAGATCATCATACATGGATGCTACTGGGAGAGGAGGAGAAAATAACTCATTATATCCTTGCACTTGCTTGAGGACAAGAAATCTTTGAGAGGGGAGGACTGTAATATTCCAAAATTTGCAAGCAGCAAATTGGAATATTAATTTTTTCTTATATCATCTAGGAGGTGAATAAAATGGGTAAAATGCCCATGAGTAGGAATTAAATCACTCATAGTTTGAAAGGGATCTTTGGAGTAGCTTGATTTTTCACCTTCCAGTGTGAAAAGGGGCAATTGCATGAGGACAAGGTCAAGTTTGACCAAGTCAACAGCGCTACCTAAGAGGTGTAGCTTGCTTGGGAAAACAACGCAGTTTGAGAGGGAGAAAGATTATTTGTGGAAGAAACCCTAATGTGTGGGGTCCAGGGTAAAGAGACATTCACTTGCATAAAAGGAGGAAGAGGCAGCCATAGTGAGACATCTTTGATAATTTGATCATTTGTCTGATTAGACTATTTGTAGTCTCCGGCTGTTCAGCTAAGTTGCAATGTTGCTTAGCACGAGGGATTCCTATTTATGATTTCCTCTCCTTCTTGAGAGGACTTTTGAAGGATTTCACTTCATTTCTCCACATATTGGCCCAAGGCCAAAGCCACTACCATTAGTCACTGCGTTATTTCTGCTGAAGTATAATGTAGTGTTGCTGGGTGTTGCAGTGGAGGGTTCAACAACACTTTTCCTTGGCTCATCTTTCAGAGGAGGGAGCTCCTATTCCTCTGGGAGGTTAGTGAAGGAGGTTTCTAAGCTGATTTCACATATTTGGCACCAGGCCATGCATCTCTTATCTCCTACAGCGTATCCAACTCCTTGACTGCGTTATTTTAGAGTGCACCTGCAGTGGGGGATTGTACCACTAGTTTGGAGGGTGATATCTTCAAGGATTGGATCAGCCTTTCACCTAAGAGATCCATTGGATGAGATATATTCATAATTTTTAGCATCATCAACCATCCACATCCATTTCCATTTTCTGAGTTGCAGCTGCTACACAGCAACTCCAGCATTTATGCAGATTTTCCATTGTACATGTATTGCACCCAATCCTTCTCAAGATTGTGTATTATTATTGTATTAGTGTTTTCAGGGGTTGAGAGCTTTTTCCCCCTCATTTATTTCAGCTGATATTGTTATATCATTCTATTATCATTTATTTTGTTGTAATGTCTCCAATGAACTACGTTATTTTAGTCATATGACCTTTCTGCATAGCAGTGTTGCTATATTGTCTTGTACATGTCTCCTTGAGGCTTTCATTGCCCAGCTTGAGTCATTGATTCCTAAAAGCATTGTACACATTTTCTGATATATTATAAATTGTTTGGTTATGTACTTCTTCATGTGTTTAGACAACATAAAATAACGTTGTTTCTCCATTTCATGTTCATGTATTGCTGCAATCCCTTCATCGGGCACTTTTTGAGGACATCTAAGTGTGGGATATATATTTAACCCACTTAGAAGGATTTATTTGTAGCCTCCTCTTGGATTTATAACTTAGACACATTTTTCAAAGGGATCCAGGTCTTGGTTTCAACTCCTATAGCATCCATTACTAGAAAATGCATTTTCCAGTCATGCCTTGCTAGCTGTTCCGAGTTTGGAATATTACAAAGCATGCACCTTGTCAGAAACATGGTACATTTTTTTCTTTACATAGCATACATCATAGGAAAGTGGTCATCATGAAATTTTATAAGAATTCATTTCACTTATTCGATGAGTACTTGTGCTATCATATTAACTAGAAGAAAATTATTCAAAGTACAAGGTGTTTTTAAGTTAAGAATCATGATCATTTTTCAAGGAATTATAAAGTTATTTTTTTGAATTATGAAGGAGTGTGGAAGTGTTTAACCATTTCTTGGATATAATTTCCCCTTTCCACCATAATCCTAGATGTCCTTCACTCGTAATTATTACCTCACTTAGCCCGCCGCGGCAAGCACAAGTCCGGCGCGATCTCAAAGATGTCGCGCATCCACGGTTATTTCAGTGGAATGAATGGGTGATAAGATGGAAGGGATAGTGTACATTTGGATCCCTATATATAAGAACAAATTTTCCCGGTGTTGCATGTAAATTCTTGACTGTTCATAACCATTAAGCAACGATGCCGCCTGTTCAAAGTGAACCTTCATCTCTCAGTAGGGTAGAATAGACTACTGAGTATCACAATAGTCTTGCGCTATTGTGAGACTCGGGCTTTCTTCAATTCTTGCAAAAGTTTGACGGGCAGAACAGAGAAGTGGCCCTACAATTTACCAGAAATTTCAAAAATGGCCGAGCAAAAATTGGGCCTCTAAAATTTGAAGTTACAAAAGAATTTATAGCAGCAGCGACAGGATTGGAAAATACCAGTTAGAAGTGGTTTAAAAATCAGAAACTAGAAAGGAAGCGATGGCAGCATTTCGTCATCGACAAGAATATGAAGGTAGATTGGAAGAAAGGAATTTTGCGTAGTGCCCTGCTGGGACAGTGGCGGGACCTCCTTTTCATCCTACAGAAATTCGTAACCTGTGAGGGAAGGTACTCCCTCACTTTTGTGTACCATTTTAGGATGTTGCGGCATTTCGAAGCCAGCTGGCACATCTGGTGGAGGATTGATTTCCCTTATTTTTTGCTTAAGAGCTTGGAAAAAATGGCCAAGGGTGTGCAGGAAGGATGGGAAGACCAGGCCGACAAGAAATTATATCACCACGGCCTGATAAATATTTTGGTCCAGAAACAATTAGAAGTTAAAGGCATGACCTGGGAGGCGTTGTTATAACAGCTACATAAAAATACAGCTGCTATAAAGGAGATAGAGGACCCCGCCAGCACAAGCAAAGGTTCGAGTAACAATGTAAAGGGGAGTCCTTCTTGCACCAGTGAAAAAAGGAAATGAACTGAAAAATCAATAGAAGAAAGGGCACCATATCCAAATAAGAAGATAGCTAGTGCACTTGTTGAAGAGACTCCTTCTACGCCACCAGTACAGGCACAGACCCCTGAAGAAGACAACCTGTCAGTCCTTACATATGCAGCAAAATATGTAGAGGTCGAAGATGACACTCTGTTGGTTGATTTCATTAAAAAGGCTCGGTAAAAGAATGAAGAATCTAGTGCAAGAAAAGAACCGCAGTCCCCACAGGACGTTGAATCCCCTTCTGCACCAGTTCAAGAAGAAGAACCAGAAGAAGAAGAAGAACCAGAAGAATAAGAAGAAGAAGAGGAAGAAGCATTTTCTGAAACCCTGAGGGATGCTAAGGTCCCTGAGGAAGACACGGCCCTTGTCGAGACAGAAGAAGAAGAATATTTGGTAACTCCTGCTGCTCGGATATTTGAACTAGAGCTTCAAGTGCAGAACTTAGAACAGCTCATAGCTAAAGCGTAGGAGGAAAAAGAACAAGTAAAGAAGAATTAACTGTGGAGATCCAGAAAAAGAAAAGATAAGTTAAAGTTTGGAAGTACCGACCTGCGCAATGTTTCAAGCGACTTAGAAAGGTGACAAAGAAACTAAATAACATCAGAAAGAAGAAGTTTGAAACATTGCAGGTTGATTTCAGTATGTTAGAGTAGGATTGAGCTAGAATGCTCAAAGTTTTGAAGGTTTTTTACAAAGGTAAAGAGTTATGTGAGGACATAAAACAGCTTAGGGATGGGAGGATGTTAGCCCCCTAATTTTCTCTCTTTTTTCCATTTTCCCCTTCCTAAATCATAGCCATTTACCTCTGTTTTACCTCTTTTATGCACCCTCATCTTGCACTAGTCCAAGCACAGTGACATATTTCGTATAAACTTTATTTTTCATACTTTTAATTAAACTTAGCATTAATTACTCATTTATTTCACTCTTTGTAACTTATCGATATCTCAAATGTTTATTTGGTAGTTAGAGTACTTACCGTGATCGTTGATCCTAGTGCATGATCAGATCTTGCACCATTTCCAGCACAGCAAATCCTTGCAGGAGATTCGAACCTCCTTGATCACTGCCTCATTTTGAGCAGCTCTAGCCACGACAACAAGATTGATCCAAAGGCAGCCGAGACCAAATTTGTGAAGGACAAAGCTGGAGATTGGCTATGGCCAGTTTCGCTAACTGTCTAATTTTGAAGGCCGAAAAGCTAATTTCTGCGTTTGGTTATGTAATCGGTTGAATGATATATTTTGGCCTTTGGCCAAAGATCTATATAATGTAGAATGTAAATAGGACTTGGGGGGGGGTTTGATAAAGGCAAGAGAACAGAGACGCAACAGAGAGGCAGAATAAAGAAACAGATTGTTATCGCCCGATTATGGACTGGACGATGTATTAATGTATGTACTTTCCTCAGTGAATTAATTAAAGGGAGCTCCGCCTCATGTTTCACAAATTGTGTTTCTGTGTTTGAGCTGATGAATTCATTAAGGTACTGAGTAGCGTTTTTATTTAAAAATGGAAACGTGCTGGTTGGCTATGGCCCAGCCAACCCAGCACGTTTACCTCATTCCCCGTTTTCCTGTAATTTGTATTTACATTGTCAAGTGTGATTCAATTTTAAGCACATGCATTCCTGTCTAAGTGAAAGCGGATCCATTGTGTGAAGTAGATAAATTTCCTTTTCCTACAATTTCCTTTCCTGTACTTTATTTCATATTGGTTTTTCTCTGCCTAGTCCAAGCAGGAGAAATAACCCTGCACCAGTGCACGTTGGTGTGATATCTCTTTTTTTTCAATTCTGTTTGATTGGTTTTCCTCGCCTGGTCCAAGCAGGAGAAATGAACCTGCACCAGTACACTTTGGTGTGATGCAGCATGTTAGCCTCCTATATCAATAGGTTTCATCTTTCATGATTGTATTGATGGAAGTATGGAATATGTTCAAACCTTCTTACTTGAGCAAAGGTGTTCCATATTCTTGAAAACCAAAAAAATCAAAAAATTTAAAAAATGTAAAGAGAGTATACCCTAAAAGAAAAATAAAAGGGTAAAAAGAATAAAATGGCCAAAAAGTAAAAGAAATGAACCCCATCAAATAAAAAGGCCAAGGAAAGTGTGCAAATCCAAATGCCACTACTATTTCATTTTTGTAATAAAGCAATTGTGTGCAGCTTTGCCACAATTCATGAATAAGTCAAACTGTTTAAACTTGGCTTTGTCACATTTCAATTTCATGTTGTAGATTAGAGAATAAATATCTAGCCAAACAGTTTAATCTTGGCAGATAAGTAGATAGGTAGAGTAAATAAAAGGTGCTCAACAGCTTAATCTGAGCCCTTGGATGTAATAAGGGTAGAAATAGATAGATTCATCATGTAAAAAGAAAAGATTGAAAATGGTTTGCAAGTCTAAATGCACCCTAATAAAGAAGAGAAAATGGTAGTGTTAAGTAGATAGGGTAGGTAGATGGTGCTGCAAAGTGGTATCTGATGAATGATGCTGCTACATGTTTTTGATCCTTTACTTTCATCATAAGTACTGAAGCAGGAAATACAATGGAAAATCATTGCAAGCAAAGTCAAAAAATCATTAACATCCCTCATCATTTTTCCCTCAAGAGTTTTACTAATTTCCCCAAAAGTACTAAGGTAATTTGAGATCAAAGGGGCTCAAGGCATTTCCTTGACTTCTGGAGGGACCGGACCCTCGGCCTAATGATCAAAAAGACCTAAGCACTTGAAATAATTCATCATTGTTATCTTTCATCTTTAACTTTTTCCTAAGTAAAATCCTATTTTACTTAGGAAACTGATGCAAAATTCCATAAAAATTCCTCAAAATAATTTGTTATTCTAAGTTTAAGTGTTGAAGATAAAATGTTGCAATTTACTTCATAAGTTATCACTTTCTTAGATGTACAAAGATGTTTTTATTTCCCTTGTCCTTTACCATATTAACCTTTAATTCTACTATATTAAATCCTTAGTGAAATCCCTTTTCCTAAGTATTTAACTCCCTTTTCTATAAATATCCCCAAAACCCATTTATTATAATGTTTACCAAAGTATATATTCCCGCACATTAAAAATAAACACCCCGCTTTATAAGCCCTTTGGTTAAAACTATAGCATTATACATAAATCCCGCCCCTATGATGAATAATTGTATTAATTCATTCATCATATAATAAAAATATATAAAAAAGCGTTAGACATACACTATGTGTGTTTAATACCCAAAACATATCAATAAAATTTGCGAAAAGTCTTGTGCCACCGTGGTCCGTCCACGTGGCATTCCACCTAGCCAACTCCGCCGCAACCCATTTCATTGTATACTTGGAATTAATTAGTCATTTGGACTAATTAACAACCTTCTCCGCCTATTAAAATTTCCCCGGGATGATTAGATTACTCATTAAAACCTTTTAAAACCCCGACGGGGCCCACATGAAATCTCCGCCCATCTTCCCATCGCCCCAGCCATTGGATCAGCCTCCCGCAGATCAACGGCCAGCGTTGATCCCGCTGCCCATCCCTTGTCAGCAATTTAACCAGCGGGGGATGGGTGGTTTCTGAATAGTCAACCATCCACGTGGCGATTATCCTATGGAATCGCTCCCCCCGCGATTAATACCGCCCTCGACCAAAAGTGGTGCGGGCTCACCGCTTACCGCTTACCGCATACCGCCGGCCCCACTTCCCTACGTCACCCCGTACGTCAATGACGTCATCACCTCGAAAAAGACAAAAACCCTTTTGACTTGTAAATAAGCCGTTTTTCGTGTTTTTTCGGTTATTTTTAGTTTCTGAAAGAGACAGAGCTCCCGCTGCAATTTTCAAATTCCACTGCAAATACACCAATTTACTCCGAAATTCAGCTGCGCCCGTGTTGAAGAACGTCCCCGCCATTGTTCATTACCTGTTAAAGAACCAGTTTCCATCTAAAAACAGGTATTTATTTTTTCGCGCCCCGACTGCAAGTCAAGCTTAGTTTCCTTTGTTTTTTCTCTGAAAAAATGGTTAAAAATCCTCTCTCAGTCCTCATTAAAGATTTAAAACCTGTGAATTTGCTTCCCAAACCTGCGAATTGTTCCAATTTCCTCTTTTGTCAGATATCCCGCCCGGTCTGCAAGGAAAAACGAAAACCTCCATTTTGAATCCACAAGAACCAAAATGGAGGCCCCAACAGCTTTAAATATCACTCCATTGAATGCTCCTCACCGGGAATTAGACTATTTACCTCTAATAGATGAAGATTTCCAAATTAAAGACCTGCATTTTGATGAAAGTCCCCGTTTGAGTTTCTGTCGCTGCAGAGACGAACACTCAAAGGGGCAAGATCTTATAGGGTTGTGGGAATCCAATCTCCCAAGGTATTTTATTCCTACAGTTCACGTTTTCCCCGAAATCATTCATTATTGTCATGCAAATTATGATCCTGCACAAAGAGCTGTATTAGCTCCTGATCAAAGTGTTATGTTCCCTATCACACCTCAGGCTATCAATGCTATGTTATACTTTGAGCCAGAACAAGAATTAGCACTTTTATCCATGGAAGGGTTGATTGAGAAAACTAGGCAGTTAACCCCAGAGAAATTAAAAGCAATGTGTCAGTATTTCATGTTACCTGAGCATCAGCCAAAAGGGACTCCCCCCTATGGTTTTTACTTTTTCAACAAATTGGGAAGGCTTATTGTGAATGTAATATCCTTTGTCTTAGGATTCAATACCAGTGAGTATGTAGATGAGATAACTCTGGCTCTGCTATCTATCTTTACCCCAGGGCAGCCTCCTGAGATTAAGTATGATTATGCTTCCTTCATTGCCAACAAAATCCATGATCAATTTTTAAGGCTAGATACTGAAAAGGTTTTTAAGTACTCATCAGTCATCTATCATCTCATGATCTTTTATCAGTCAAACAGTTTCCCTTTCCCTGTTCAGAAACTTGATGCTAAAGGTAATCCCAGGTCTGTTATTTTTTGGTCCCCCATCATTCATTTGTCCTCTGATTCTCCCTACTCTTATTCAGAATTCATTGATCAGTTTGTACATCCTCCTACAACCTTGTTAACAGGAGTTTCTCCCCCCAGGCTTAGTACTGAGATTAGAAAGACCCTGCAATTGTCAAAGAGTTATAAAGTTGGGGATTGGTACTTATACCAAAACCATACAGTCATCAGGATTTATGGATGTGAATTACATCTATTCAAGTTACCCAGATATGTACCAATGAGAATTTTTGCTTTGGAATACTTTAGACAGATGAATAACTCAGATGTAATCCATTTCTGCAATGTAAAGAAGAAAGCACAATTAAGGATCAAAAGCCAGTTAGGTCCTTTCATTTGCAATTCTAGAGAAGTTGAGAGAGATGCAGAACTTATATTAGAGAGAAAATTCCAGACATCTTTCCGTTGGGTCCCTTATGACCCCTTTGGTTTCATTTGTGAAAGAAGGTTAAAAAATAAGTCATCTCCTTATGTACATCACAGAATTCCTGACATAGAACAGTATGCAAATCAAGATGAATGGGTTAAAGGAACACTTGTTGAAGAGGGAAGTGGAGCTGCCAAATTGAATAAACTTATGAAAGATGTTGAGAAGAAATTTGACCTAGAAACATATGATCAAATGCAGGTACCCTACATTGGCACATCATCAACAGCCACTCTACAACAAGCTCTACAGGAAGATAGTCCATCAGTAGCAGCAGAGCCCAAGGGTAAAGGAAAAGAACCTATAGTTCAGGTCATTGAAACCCTGGTCATGGCAGAAAAATCACAGAGTTCCAAAGCACCAGAACAATCTCAAGCTTCTCACACACCAGCAAAGCAAATCCAAGTTCCAGAGATGCAAACTCCCCTGAATGTGGAAATAGGGAAAAAGAGGCTAGCTCCAGATACCACCCCTTCAAAAGGAGCCCCACAAGTTTATCAAGCTAAAAAACACAAGTCTGATCCACCTCCAGATGTAGAAATTATAGATGAAGTATTTGATGATGGTAGAGAAGACAGTCAGCAAACAGGTACAGCAAGTGAAACAAACATAAGCCAGAAAGGGATACAAAAGCAATTAAGCACTGAAGTATCTTCTTTCAGACCGCCAAAGAGAGATACTGGAGACATTAAGAAAACCTTCATTAATATCAAAACAAAGAATGAACCATTGAAAATGAAGGTATACGATCAGTATATGAAGATGGCTCCTCACAATCAACAAAGGTTGATGTCAGCATTTGATCTTTCACAAGGTAAAATGCAAATGAGCCACTTCAAAGCAAAGGTGCCAAAGCCAACTTCAGCAACAGATTACATCAGAACAAATTTTGAAGTTTTAGCAAAAGATATCCATCCCTTGGATCAGATAGAGCTTCATAGACAAACAGGGGAATTGGTTTATTCTACTCTCACCAACAAAGCCATGGCAGCTTTAACGCTGCAAGATTCCTTGAATAATACTACTGCACAATTAAAGATTGAGAGGGCCTCCTCACAGGCCAAGGACAATAGAATAAAATCTCTAGAAGAGATCATCATTGGTTTGGGTCACAATCCCAAAGACATTAAAGGTATTGAGGCATTGGTAAAAAAGAAAGAGGATGATATAGTTGCACTCAGAAAACAGCTGAAATTACCAGCCTCGAGGCACCCTCAGACACAGGAAGTTATAAAAGGAAATTCACAAGAAGAAATGATGGAGTTGCTCTTGAATTTGACAGAGCGACTAAATGAAACAGAGAAGGAGTTGGAAAAAGCATTGTAGGAACAAAAAAATATCAAGCAGATTTCAACAACAGGTACTACAACTACAGGACAGCAGGAACAACCATCTCAGGTGAACATTTCTAATTTGAATTCTGAGGATTTAATTAAACAAATGGAGAGTTTGCAGCTAAAGGTCACAGAACTCCAAGAAACAAAATTACAATTAACAAAATTGGAGGGAAAATATGACACATCCAAAAAGACAGCTGCTGACAACCTCAGGGGAATAAAAAGATTGGAAAAATTGGTTGAGGCTTTGCAAAAAGATCTTTCACTGGAAAAGCCTCTGAACGAAATAAATGATATTCTTTGGTGCAACATCATTGAATTAATAAGAGGTATTTGGCCCTCAATTCAAGCTATTTTTGAGCAAAATGAGTTAGTCAAGATAGCACAAGAGGAAATAAACAAAACTAGACATGAATTAAGAGGCAAGCCGGAGCAGGCCCAGCAGCTGATTCAATTTTTGAATTCCAAAACAAAACAACGGCTTGCATTGTTAGGAATTGATGACAGAACAGGTGCAGTTTTGGAAGCAAAGAGAGTTTTCACCAAGAGGACTTTCATGCAAAATCTAGAAAGAAAGTGTACAGACATTTTGGTTGATACCAACGTTTTCAGAGAAAAGTTTCAAGCTCTGTTGGACAGTGAATTGCCAAGTCCCATGCTCACAGAGGATCAAATAGTAGACTTGGAA
The DNA here is from genome assembly GCA_034641835.2 of Pinus albicaulis. Classification (NCBI taxonomy): domain Eukaryota; kingdom Viridiplantae; phylum Streptophyta; class Pinopsida; order Pinales; family Pinaceae; genus Pinus; species Pinus albicaulis. The sequence goes on along the minus strand of CM076572.1, from coordinate 899,248,617 downwards.
ACCTATGAGAAAATAATAAAAGCTCATGCTAAAAATACAGCTATAGGTTCTACTAGCTCATCAGAACCTGCATTACCAACTGGGAAAAGTATCTATGAAAAAGTAAGGAATCTATTTCATCTGGAGCATGAATTAAAGTATCTATTTCCGAACGAGCCCACTTTTTATAAACTTACTGAAGCAGATGAAACTTTAAGGAAACTCAGAAGAACAATGATACCAGATGATCAGTGGTGGAAGGAAATGCTGGAAGTTTTGTAAAAAATGTTTTCAGGATGAAAGTTTATCTTCACTATTGAGTAAATGGTAAAAAACAGAAAAGCAGATGAAAGAGTATCAGATGAAAGGTTAAAGACTATCCGTGAGAAGAAAGAGTATTCAACAAGTCAAAGGAATACGCAAAGGACAGCACAGAGCCCTATTTTAAGCACTTATCCTTAGCACGTCCATGAAGAAAGGAACAGCACATCAGTCGTTACTCATTATTCTATTTACGAGACCATGTGTCTCTTGTTTGTTTGTAAATCTGCTTTAAGTCAGCCTGGATTATTGGCTAGGATAGAGTAAGATTGTTAGGATTATTTTTTGTATAAATAAACCCTCAAAGAGAGAGTTGAGGGTGGATTCTATTACTCTGCTGTAACACTGAGATTTTCGGAATAAAAGCTTTTGGAGAAATTTACTTGTGGCTTACTGGATGACGATTTGAAGCACTAGACTTGTTGCAGGATTCATGTGTTGGACTACAGTTCAATAAGTGTTTCTACCCTTTGTCTGAAATTTTATATTAGTTTATTAATACCATCATATCCATTTCTGAATAATTTACATAAAGGATTGAAACAGAATTTGCTTAATTGTACTCTGTTTTCAAATGTGATTGTTCCTAAATGTTTTCTTCTAAATTAGCTATAGGCATGAATTCTTAAATGCTCCTGCTTCGCTAATTTAAGCACTGTTGATTGCTATAATAAAGAATCCTTTATTGCTCTTTGTTTGTAGTCAATTCACTTCCTTCCTTTGAACATGGTGAAAGATTCTTAGTTGCCTTTCATCCCTTCAAGATCATCCCACCCACTTGAAATTTTAAGGATTGTTCTCTGTCTAGCTATCTTGCCCTGTAATACCATCTTGTGCATAGAATAGAAATCCAGTAAAGCCATCCTTTGACTCCATAGCCCAATGGACTGAAAGCTCTCAACCTTGCCCTTAGTTTGTGGATTCCACCATTTTCCCAAAACAAACTTTGAATCTATAACTAGCCGAAAACCTTCCAAGAACAAAGATAAATCATAAAGAGCCTTCTTAGTCTACTTCCTGCAATCTTCTTTCTTTCATTAAATGCTTATGACAGGATAAATGTATATTGATTGTTTCTTTATTCCTACACTCTATTAAGATCAGAAATATTCACTTTTTATGTGTGCAATTTGATTTAACAGTATAATATCACTTGCAATATTTAAGCACTCATTTTAAGAATTAAATTCTAAGTGCAGGAAGCTCCGATCTGGTGCAAGAACTAGTTTATTGCCACGGGATCTGAGCGCTTTGAACTTGGAAAAGTTCAAGCCCTTTCATGAAGTAAAAATCCTTTTGTAAAGACACCATTTATACCTTCTGCATAAATATTTGTTCCTACACTGGTGCAAGCAGACTGCGATAGTGTAGGACATATTAGTGCAAGAAGGAAACCTCTAAAGGAGCAGTTTTAAGGGCCCATCTGATGAGACTGCTAAGTGTCTCTGCTAAATAAAAACACACACTTAGTAGTTAAACAATAATTAGCTAGAGTGATTCTCCCATTCTGATGATGAACACTTGTATCACTTAAGGATTGTTTTTAAAAAATGCAGGAAATTCGGAATCTCTCTTAGTCCGAAAAAGAGCCTTTTTGCCATGGAGGAGGGAAAAATTCTCAGTCACATCATCTCTAAGGATGGAATCTGGATTGACCCTTATCAGGTTGAGGCAATATGGAAATAGGATGCTATATGATGATCAAATACTACATGAAGACATATATCACTATGGCATGGTAACCTTATGATGAAGGAAGTTATGATGAAGAATCAAAGAAGCTTGAGACACTCTTCCCTACCCCCATTTCTGCACCAATACATGACCAGTCACATTGAAAATTATTTTTCACTACCTCGAAGGAAAAATTTCTCTATGAAACCTTCAGCATCATCTAGAGCATAATTTTCCCTTTCCAATGAGCTATTACTTGGCCCAAAACTCCAAGTATTCTAGGAGAAATTAATTTTTGAATATTATATATATCCTATTTTTGACATATAGCTGACCTATACCCTATCCCTAATGTCGGCCTTCCTCCAAGGGCCATGTCCCCTCATTTCACATCATAATGCATATAAATAAGAACTTAGATCTCATTTCTTTTCAAGGAAATTCAGTGAAAATCCACAGCACAGAAGATCACAGTTCACAACTCGTGAACTTAACGACACCTAAGAGAAGGAGCCAAGGAAAAAGTTTTACGAGTGGTTCTGGAAAGTTTTATTTGGGAATAATCTTGATTTTCAGACTTCTATCATAGCACCTTGATTCAGTACCACAAAACCTTCGGACCAGCACAAGGATATAAGGTCTTGCAACCTTCAAAAGAGATCCTTGTGATAGGTAGCTACAGCTTGGACTATCCCACACTTAATCACAGAACTTGGACACCTTTAGCACCTCAGAATTGTGTCATAGTTGGGAACTCAGTTACTTACAACAGATCTGCAGTATATTCTCTGTGGATAGGTTCAATATCTCTGTGCCTCTGACCAACAGACAGCTCAATATTTCAGCTATTTCTGTATAAATCTTCAGTTCAAGCTATAGTTATCACCACAGGCATCACAAAACCATAGATTATTAATATACCCTCGAACTTGGTATAGTGGCTTGATTGGAGTTAAGTTTGGTGCAAAATTACAGTCTTAAAACTTGGTATAGCAGTCTCAGTGAATCTTTTGATATATGGAGTGTTTACACCTTTAGGACTCTACCTATTGTAGCCTCAGACCTGTGTGATGTATAAGAATATTTGGATGTTGGGACAGTGATTAACTCAATGGCATAACTCTGAACAATGAAGTAACAATCAATGAGGCATTAAGTGTTATGAAGCTATAGGACATGTGAAGCGTTGAACAGTGCAGAACCTTGTGAAGACATTTAAGTAACCAAGTAAGCACATTACTCATTTTATCAAGACTAAAGGATTGGTGTCCTAGAGGTTGGAGCCTCTAAAAGTCAAGGTTGGTGCCTTGAGAAGATAGGGTCAAAGCCCTAGAGGTCAAAGCCTCATCAAAGTCCAAGTTGGTGCCCTTCTCTCATCTATTGTATACTATAATTAAAAAGGGATTGAAGTTCTCTTTAATTCTTAATAGCATTATTATATATATCTCTGTGTCTTTAATTGTGAAGAATATAACTGGCAATAATTAACAATTGAAGAGAAATATTGATCCACCCCCCTCTCATTATTTCCAATAATTGGTATTAGATCCAGCTTCTTCATTTTCAGCCTAACAGCTGGAAAAAGGATTCTTAGGCACAATGAAGAACATGGAAGCAACATGGAAACTCCCTATCTTTGATGGAACAAATTTTAGTTTCTGGAAGAAGAGGATGTCCTACTATCTAATGTCTCTTGGCCCTAAAGTATGGCACTTTGTTTTGGATGGATACAAAGCTCTTGCCGATCTTCCAACTGATCTGGATGAAATAAAAGCCTACATTTCTAATGCCAAAGATTTAAATTCCATCACTAGTGGAATCACCGATTCCGAATTTCCGAAATTCATGAACTATGACTCAGCCAAGGAAGTATGGGATAAATTGGTTTCGCTATATGATGGGGACTCCAAAGTTAAGAAGGCAAAGCTTCAAACCTATAAAAGACAATTTGAGAGTCTGAAAATGGATGATGAAGAATATATTGCATCATACTTCCTCAGAGTAGTTGAAGTGGTTAACTCTCTTAAAGGACTAGGGGAAAATATTGAAGAAATCACCATAGTTCAAAAAATACTGAGATCACTTCCTGACAAATTCGACTCCAAAGTAAGTGCCATAGAAGAAATGAAGGACCTAGATACTCTCAATATGGATGAACTTCATGGAATTCTTATTGCCTATGAGATGAGGAAAGGGATCCCAAATTTCAAAGAATCAGCTTTCAAAGCCTCAAAATCCACAAAATAAGGAAAAGAATGGAATTACAATAGCGATGAATCAGATACTGAAAACGAGTTAGCTCAATTTGTACAAAGACTAAAAAGGGGATCTAAGCTAAAAGGTAAGTACCCTCTTATTTGTGTCAATTGTGGAATAATAGGTCATTACACTGCAAAATGTCCTCATAAACATGATAGTGATGATGAAAAGGACTCTAAAATAATGATGTACAAGAAGAAAGGGTTTAATAAGAAGAACTTCCTCTCTAAACAAGATGAGTCTAATGAAGATTAATTCGTAGTCATAAAGAGGAAATCAACTAGAAATGTGCATCAGTACAAAGAAAGCGATGATGAATCATATGAGGAAAGTAATTATGTTGGAAGCAAAGAAACGTTATTCATGGCATTTACAAATGATGATGACTCAGAAATAGAAGATGAAAGAAACATGGATAGTTTGCTAATGAGTGCCATTGAAGAAAATGAGAATATACAAAAGAAGATAATTTCTCTCAAAATAGAAATAGAGGAAGCAAAAAGAAGGGAAGAATTCTTGAACATCAAGTTAAAAGAGAAGGATGATATTTGTGAAAAACGTGAAGCTGAAATAGTGTCCCTAAGAAAGGAATTGGAGCAAATCAAAAGGAGTTGGCAAAGCTCTCTAGCTCTTGACAACATTCTTAACACTCAAAAACCTTAACATGACAAGTCTGGAATTGGTTTCAAAGGAGAATCATCAAGTACAAAGAATAATTCCAAAATTTATGCTGATGTACTCTCTTGCCATCCAAAAGAAGAAAAATCATCTCAGGAAAAAAGTCACATCTCAAAACCAAGATTTGAAAGAGAAACTCCAAGGAAGAATTTTGATTCAAGCTATGGATACTACAACAGGTATCAAACTATTTTTCTTTGGCATTGTTACAATTGTAAAAACTTTGGGCATCAAGCTAAGCATTGCAAGGCTCATAATAATGAAGCACCAAGATTGAATAATCAACCAAACCAACTGCGTGGGCCTAAAGAGAAAGAACAAATCAAAACTTATAATTCCTTTGACCCTTTGGCTAAATTTGATCCTTCTTTCTCATTGTGTGATGATTATGATCATAATGAACAAAATTTCCCTCTCAAAAGGGAAAAAAGTAAAAACATAAATCTCAAAACTGATAAATGTGGCCTATCTATGCACTCATAGTGAAGAAAATCATTAGTTCGTGGATAGTGGATGCTCGAGACATATGACAGGTGACCAAAAGAAGTTTATCTCATTGAACAAGAAAAATCAAAATGTATCCTTTGGAAGTGGATCTGCTAAAATCACTGGAAAAGGGACTACTACCCTTCTCCATGGACTAGGAAAGGCTCAAAATACCTTGCTGGTAGAAGGGCTCAAACACAATCTCTTAAGTGTTAGCCAGGTTTGTGACCAAGGACATAATGTTGTCTTTAGTACAAAAAATTGTGAAATAAGAGACTCGTCCTCAGGAGAGATTGTGGTGAAAGGAGTAAGAACACTAGATAATGTTTACATTCTTAGTAGAATCCAAGAAGATAAATTTTACTTAAGTAAAACATATGAAAGTTGGTTAGGGCACAAGCAATTGGGGCATACAAGTTTTGATAACCTAGTTAACATCAGCAAAATTAATGCAGTAAGGGATATTCCAAAAATGTGCAAACCAAATCAAGTTGTATGTGGCCCATGCCAACATGGAAAGAAAACCAAAACTAGCCACAAAACTAAGGAGTTCTCAACAACAAAACCTTTGGCAATTATTCATGCAGATTTGTGTGGGCCAACTAGAACTCCAGCTCTTCAAGATGAAAGGTACTTTTCTCTATTTTTTGATGACTATACTAGAATGATGTGGACATATTTCATAAAATATAAATCCGAAGCATTTGAATGTTTTAAAAATCTTAAGGCTCTCATTGAGAATGAGAAAGATTCTAAGATTAAATTTCTTAGAACGGATAGAGGAGGAGAATTCACCTCAAAAGAGTTCGATAAATTTTTCAAAGAGCATGGAATCAAAAGAGAACTCTCTACTGCTAGGACACCCCAGAAAAATGGAGTAGTTGAAAGAAGGAACCGAACCATTCAAGAAATGGCAAGGAAAATGCTACGAGCAGCCCATTTGCAACTAAAATTTTTGAGAGAAGCAGTTGGCACCGTAGTTTACACCTTAAATCAAACTCAACTAAGACCAAATAATGAAAAGACTCCTTATGAATTATGGAAAGGAAGACCTGCTTCAGTAAAATATTTCAGGGTTTTTGGAAGCAAATGTTTCATAAAAATAAATGATGACTCACCAGGTAAATTTGATTAAAGAGTTGATGAAGGAATATTTCTTGGATACTCCACTAGGATAAAAGCTTACAAATGTTACAACTTTCATCTACGAAGAATAGTGGAAAGAATTGATCTAAAGATTGATGAAGGCCTTCCAGAAAAAGGAATTAAATATCATGAAGTTGAGCCTTTCTTCGAACAAAGTGAAGAAGAAGAACCTAAAAAAGAAGAGGAGAATGAAGAACCTCAAAGAGAACCTCAAATAGAACCTCAAAATGAATCTTCAAAAACTCCCTCCAAGATCAAGTTTGTTCAAAGATATCATCCAGAAGAACAGGTCATTGAAAAAATAGATGAAGGAATCCAAACTCGAAGAAGGATGATAAGCTCCCCTAGAAAAGATTATGTGGCTCTATTATCTTTAATAGAAATTGAAATTTTTTCTCAAGCAAGCAAAGATCCTCATTGGATAAAGGCCATGGAAGAATAAATGTCTCAAACCGAAAAAAAATAAGACTTTGGAACTGGTACCTCGTCCAAAAGATAAAAATATAATTGGAACAAAATGGGTATTCAAAAACAAGATGAATGAAGATGGAAAAATCATTAGAAATAAATCTAGACTTCTCTGCAAAGGATACTCGCAAATCGAAGGAATTGACTTCGAAGAAACCTTTGCGCCAGTAGCTCGAATGGAAGCCATAAGAATGTTTCTAGAATTTACTTGCTGAAAAGGATTCAAGGTTTATCAAATGGATGTAAAATCAGCATTCCTGAATGGAGATCTCAAGGAGGAAGTTTACATGGAGCAACCAGAAGGATTTGATCTTGCTGAAGGAAAAGACCTTGTATGCAAACTAAAAAAGGCCTTGTATGGAATAAAACAAGCCCCTAGAGCATGGTATGCAAAGTTGGATCACTATCTGCAACAAGAAGGTTTCAAAAAGGGAGTGGCAGGTAGCAATCTCTACATGAAGATGGACAAGGAAAAACTTCTGATCACTCTTGTTTACGTCGATGATCTAATATTTTCTATCAATGATGAAGAAATGAGCCATGAATTTTCTCGAAATATGTCCAAAAAATTCGAGATGTCAATGATTGGTGAGTTGTCTGACATTCTTGGGCTACAAATATCTCAAACCTCTGCAGGCATGTTTTTATCTCAAGCAAAATATCTTAAAGACATGCTTAAAATATATGGGATGGAAGATTGTGCACCTATGAGCACACCAATGACCACAGATTGTAAATTAAGCAAAGATGATAATACCCCCCAAATAGATGCAACTCTTTGGAGCTCTCCTATACTTAACTACTACAAGCCCAGATATTATGTAAGCAGTAGGAATGGTAGCGAGATTTCAGTCAAGTCCTAAAAAATCCCATCTAGCCGTTGTGAAAATAATTCTCAGATATCTGAAAGGAACAACTGATTTCAGTCTTTGGTATCTTAAGATTTCAACTCTTATTGTGACAGCTTATTCTGATGCTGATTGGGACAGAAGTGTGGATGATCGAAAAAGTACCAATGGAAATGCATCCTTTATGGGAGATTTTCTTGTATCTTGGCTCAGCAAAAAGCAATCATCTATATCCCTTTCTACAGCTGAAACCGAATATATAGCTGTTGCTGATTGTTGTACACAAATTCTATGGATGAAGGAATCCTTGAAGGATGTCAACATAGAAACTAATCAACCAATTACTATTTTTGTGACAATACTAGCGCCATCATTCTTTCAGAGAATCCAGTGATGCACTCAAGAACCAAACATATTCCAATCAAATACCACTTTCTCCGTGAACAAGTTGTTGAACACAATATCAGGTTGGAATACGTCAATACAAAAGAGAAAATAGCAGATATCTTTACAAAACGCCTTCCTTGAGAAGCATTTTAATATCTTCGTCAAAATATGGGGGTCATTGTGCTTGCCTAACATTAAAGAAACCAAGCAAAGGAGCAGCATAATAGGGGGAGAAACATGACAGGGGGAGTACATTGGCACCCCATTTTCCATTGATGTCAAAGGGGGAGAAAAAGGTGGAATATTTCCATCAATGACAAAGGGGGAGATTGTTAATCTAGGTTGTCATTGATGTAAATATGGCAATATGATGCTAGATGATGATCAAAGACTACATGAAGACATATATCACTATGGCACGGTAACCTTATGATGAAGAATCAAAGAAGCCCAAGACACTCTGCCCTACCCCCATTTCTACACCAAGAAATGACCAGACACATTGAAAACTATTTTTCACTACCTTGAAGGAAACATTTCTCTATGAAACCTTCACCATCATCTACAACATAATTTTCCCTTTCCAATGAGCTATTACTTGGCCCGAAACTCCAAATATTCTAGGATAAATTAATTTTTGAATATTATATATCCTATTTTTGACATATATCCGACCTATACCCTATCCCTAATGTTGGCCTTCCTCCAAGGGCCACGCCCCCTCATTTCACATCATAATGCATATAAATAAGACCTTAGATCTCATTTATTTTCAAAGCATTTTGGTGAAAATCCACAGCATAGAAGATCACAGTTCACAACTCGTGAACTTAAAGACACCTAAGAGAAGGAGCCAAGGAAAAAGGGTTACGGGTGGTTCTGGAAACTTTTATTTGGGAATAATCTTGATTTTCGGACTTCTATCAATCACCTTGATTTAGTACCACAAAACCTTCGGACCAACACAAGGATATAAGGTCTTGCAACCTTCAAAAGAGATCCTTGTGATAGGTAGCTATAGCTTGGACTATCCCACACTTAATCACAGAACTCGGACACCTTTAGCACCTCAGAATTGTGTCACAGTTGGGAACTCAATCACTTACAACAAATCTGCAGTATATTCTATGTGGAAAGGTTCAGTATCTCTGTGCCTCGGACCAACAGACCGCCCAAGATTTCAGCTATTTTTGTAGACACCTTTAGTTCAAGCTATATTTATCACCACAGGCATCACAAAACCATAGATTATTAATATACCCTCGGACCTGGTATAGTGGCTTGATTGGAGTTAATTTTGGTGCAAAATTACAGTCTTAAAACTCAGTATCGCAGTCTCGGTGAAGCTTTTGATCTATGGAGTGTTTACACCTTTAGAACTCTACCTGTTGCAGCCTCAAACCTATGTGATGTATAAGAATATTTGGATGTTGGGACAGTGATTAACTCGATGGCATAACTCTGAACGGTGAATTAACAATCAATGAGGCATTAAGTGCTATGAAACTATAGGACATGTGAAGCGTTGAACAGTCCAGAACCTTGTGAATATATTTAAGTAACCAAGTAAGTACATTACTCATTTTATCAAGACTAACGGATTGGTGTCCTAGAGGTTGGAGCCTCTAAAATTAAAGGTTGGTGCCTTGAGAAAATAGGGTCGAAGCCCTAGAGGTCGGAGCCTCATCAAAGTCAAAGTTGGTGCTTGGAAAATAGGTTGGTGCATGTTTCATTAAAAGGGTTGGTGCCCTTCTCTCATCTATTGTATACTATTATTAAAAAGGGATTGAAGTTCTCTGTAATTCTTAATATCATTATTATATATATCTCTCTGCCTTTAATTGTGAATAATCTAACTGGAAATAATTAACAATTGAAAATAAATACTGATTTACCCCCCTCTCAGTATTTCCAATAGGTCTTTAAAGTTAAAAGCTTCCAAATATTGAATTTTGGAAAACACCCTTTATTGGAAAGATCCAGGAGGTATTTTGTTGAATTGTTTAGTTGAAAATGAAGCCCAAGAATTTATGAATGATTTTCATAGAGGATACTATGGGGGGATTCTTTTCTAGAAGACCATGACTAATAAAGTGTTGAGAGAAGGATACTATTGGACAACTCTTTTTTCAAACTTTTACAAAGCAATGATGAGTTTCCACGAGTGTCAAGTGTTTCAAGGTAAAAGAAAACTTATTCCTTTACCTTTGCATCCTATTTCAGGACATGCACCTTTTCAGCAGTGGGGACTTGTCTTCATCGGAGGGATTCACCATACATCATCTGCACAACACAAATGGATATTAATAGCCACCGACTACTTCACCAAATGGATCGAGGCAACCCCAACAAGGAAAGCAACATACCTAGTAATTATTTAGTTTTTGGAGACTAACATATTATCTCATTTTGGTTGTCCTCATAATATTTGTAGAAATTTGCTGAATAATGAAGATTTATCCACTGAGATTATCCTAGTCACACACTAATTCGAATTCATGCATAACACATAACCTCTTCTACAATTGATCATCAATATGCGGAAATAGAAACAGTCGCATGCGCACATAAACACAATATGTAATGGGGAAAGCTTATAGCTGAAAACCCCCAGATATTTTGTATATTATAATAGAAGAGAACATGTAACAATATCAGTACAATACTCCTCACAAGTACTCAGTATTGTCTCCAAAAGTTACACACAAACTAGCTCAGTTTTGAACAAGTCACAGGTTCAAAACTCATCCACTATTTGCCTGCCTCTATTGTGCAATCCAAGTTGGTTGAATGAGAGATCCAAGTTCGAATCTCCTTGGCTTCAAATGCGCAATCCTCATTGGAAATCTCCTCCAATGCTTGTGCAAGTGTCATGCACAACTAATGTCACAACTAATAGCAAACTCACCCTTTCATCTACCTCTTCCACTGGTCTTCACTGAACTGTCCATGCACTGCAGTCAACTGATGTGTTCTTTAGTTGAATAATGAGTTAATGTTTAGTGAATTAAATAATATTTAATTCACTTCACTCATCTCTAGTGTGTTAGCCAGTTAAACTAAACACAACTAGCTCAACTAAGTTAACCCGAACACAACTCCACCAACTGTCTCATCAACTCCACCAAACTCCGCCACTTGATTTATAACTGAATTCAACCATGCATGAGCTCACCAAACCCTTATGAATTGCGTAGTTCTTTCTGTCAGGTGCATGGGCCACATCTGTAGCTCCAACTGAAGTGCTGCAAGAGGATAAACTGAAGTTTATAGTCCAAATATTATTAAGGGTAAATAATATTTGACTGACCTATTTTTAGACAAGCAGTCTAAAAATAGACTTCGACCTGTATGTCTAAAAATAGAGGTCCATTTATTTTTACCAACTCAACCAATCATCCAAGAATAGCATACTGCAACTCCTAGACCATGCTCCATATGTCTAAAAATAGACATAGTCTAAAACTAGACTTTGGGCCAAAAATAGCCTGTGGGCCCACTTAGTGAAGGCGACTTCATTTCACTAAGCTCCATCATCTTGTTGCATTTTCAACACTCCCTCTCAACAAGATATGGATTATCTGCAACCCCTATCCTGCCTCTGTGGAATTCTAACTTGCTCCTGGTGAGCGCCTTCGTCAAGATGTCAGCATCCTGATCCTCCGTGGGAACATATGAAAGTAACATGATTCTCTGCTGAACACAATCTCTGATATGATGGTACCTGATGTCGATGTGTTTGGATCTATCATGAAATACTGGATTAGCCGAGAGCTTGATGCAGCTCTGGTTATCATAATAAATCACAGTAGGCTCCAAGTGCAACCCGAACAATCCAACGAGGATCTTCCTCATCAATAACCTGTAGCCAAACTTCTTTGTGTACTCAAACCTCTGCTGAGCGAAATTGCCACGGATCTAGCCTCTTTGTGGAAAGCTATTGTCGAGCCGTGCGAAGACTCTCGAGATGTGATAACTACATTTGTTGGGCTCCTACACCCAATGCATCATAGGCCGGAAAGCTTCGCTCCATCCTCATCTCGCCTGAGACCATATCCGATGTGCCACTAAGATAATGCAATACATGCTTGCACGCCTTCGAGAAAAAGGATTTGTGCAGAAGCAACAGCAACTTGTGAAAGGTGGTTATGACATAGCATATATCGAGGTCGTGTATTGACCCGGTCACATAGTGACCCTGGCCCATGCGATAGATAGTGGCATCACTACCTGCTGAAGTAGCATCCTCCTTCCTCAACCACGGAAGAGAGTATGTGAGCTGACCATGCATGTTGAACCTCTCCAGTATCTCCCGGGCATACTTACCCTGAGAAACAAACAGTCCACCATTGCGCTGCCAAATCTCCAATCCCAGGAAATAATGAAGGAGGCCCAAGTCCTTCATCTCAAACTCTCTAACAAGATCCTCCTTGCATGAAAGTATCAACAGCTCATCACCTGTCAAAATCAGATCATCTACATACAGTACAATGATCAGCAACTTGATCCGGATTTATGCAGGAATGCAACAGAATAAACATATAACGATAAATATAGAGATGCAACGGAAATAACACTTCATTTCATTAATATCAAAGAACCGAAATTTGCTTACAGACAGAATGGAAATAAAACTAGCTAGGGCGCTGGTAGCTATCTCTGAGAAGAGATGTGGCGGCTACAGGCCTCTGAACTCAGTTACAATGAGGCTCGAGGGCCTATTTATCATTTAGAAACAATGGGGAATCCTAAACAGCCAAAACCCTAACCCTAGGAGATGAAGCGCCAAAACTATGGGCCCCGTTTGGGTAAATTGGTGTTTCAACTTCCCAGGGGCGTAACTTTGGCATACGATCTCCGTTTGGCGCGTACCATACCTCGTTAGAAAGATCTATCCGAGGACTACAAATTTGGAATGGGAAACATTGGTCCATGTACCCATGTTGCCCTCCGTTTTCCCAAAAAACGTCGTTTAGGGCCTCAAAACGGCTCCGGAAGTTCAGGACCCGAAAAACTGCTAAAAATAGTAAACTGTGCCGAAACTGAAAAACGGAAATAGACAATGGTGGAGCCCCAAGTGGAATAGGCGGGTGACCACCAATATCCACCTGGATCATTCCTCCCCCCTTAGGAAGCAATGGTCCCCATTGCGTTAAGTTTCTCCATGAGATGAGGAAATTTCTGCTGAACTTGGTCCCTGGTGAACCACTTTCCTTGGTGCAGGAGTTGGCCAGCTTTGACAACCCGATACAGTTGGATCCTCTGTTGGCGAGTGTTCTTAATTTGCATGTCCATGATACAATCTGTGGTGGCTTGTTCCATGCAATCTGGGTTTAACTCTGTTGGTGTGAGTTGTTCTGCAATGTCCGAAGTGTCCAGTAGAGGTGGGAAGTAAGGACGAAGGCGATCCACATTGAAGACTGGGTGCAGACCAAGGAATGGTGGAATACTGAGCTCGAATGCATTGTTCCCTACAGCCTTGGTGATGGTGTACGGCCCGTATCGGAGCAGGCGAAGCTTGTGGTGGGGTCCAGTGAGGCGCTCCTTCTACAAATGTAGCCATACTTTGTCACCCACCTAGAAGTTGTGTGGCACCCGGTGTTGATCATGGCGTTACTTGTACTTGGCATTAGCTCTGTCCAATATATCATGAACCTGTTGGCGGATGTGTTGAATGCGCTTGATGAAGCTACTTGCTTTGTCAACTTCAAACTGGACATGAGCTGAATTGGCCTGAGCAGCTGCAAATGGCATGGCTACGTCAATGGGACATAGTGGCTGGAATCCCAAGCCCACCTGAAAGGGGCTATGGCCGATTGAACTGTGGAGAGCTGTTTGGTCAATTTAGTGTGTCCTAAATTGCTACATTTAATTTGTCAATCCGGGATTCGTAAGCTGACGAAGTGTGGCGCACTATATGTGCAAGATAACCTATCTTACTTTTTTGTCGTTTTTGGATTTTTGTGAAATTCTAAAAGACAAGTATGGAGACGAATATTCAAGACAACAATGTCTTTCTAATGATTTTCCAAACTTCAAAATAATTTTAAAAACACACAATGACAAAATTAATTCTTCAAAGAAAATGAAATTGCATCACTACTCTAGTCAAACAAACAATGAACTACTGATCATGAAACTCATTATTCTTGCTGCTGTTCAAACACAAAAGAAACTATGCTGAAAGAAATCCAAAAGTTGCAACAAAGTAAATCTAAATCAAATTACATCAACTTATCTTCGATCCCTCATCATTAGTCCAGCTATGATTTTCGGAGGTAACCATAAACAACTTGAGTAACCTGATATCTAACTTGCAGAAAGTAAACTAATATCAAACTACACATTCATAATTCAATCCCTCACCATCAGTCCAGTTGTGGCTTTCGGAGGTAACTGAAGATGTCATGAGAAATTTAATATTTCTAACTTGCAGAAAGTAAACTAATATCAAACTACACATTCATAATTCAATCCCTCACCATCAGTCCAGTTGTGGCTTTCGGAGGAAGTAGCCAAAATGACCTGAACAATTTGATATATCTAAATCTAACTCACGAAACAAATGTGTAAAGGCTGAAATAAACATGATCTTTGAAATTAAGCAGAAACTAAGAAGAGTAAAATTATGACGAACAATATTTTTTCCATGTCATTAGTCGAAAAGTTATGCAAATGCCGAGGCTCCTATTTATAACACAGAAACAGAACAAATGGATTAATAATAACATAAAACATGAAAGACAGAAGTAAAATGTAAAGCATGAAAGATTATAAACATAGATGAAGCATAAATACCATGAAAGATGCAATGTATAAACACATGAATGACTTATGGCACAATGAGCTTAAAGAAATAAAACAAGGACTATACAATAATGCACAAAACCTTAGTGTGTGTAGGGGCCCTCTGCACCAACCTCGGCAACAACCTTCAAGTACGAATTACGCTTGGAAACAGAGTCTTCTTATATATTAAAATGCAGTCATAACAGAAAGGTGATATTACGACACAGTGGCAACGTAATTACATTACAGAGCTATCTGGAAGCTAATGGAGACTAGTCTAATCTGCGTATGCAAACGCATTATTTATAACAAAGGAAATATTACTAATTCCCTAAAGTTTGTGCTGATGGAGAACACGTAAACCATTATGTCCAGAGATCTAGGATCATGGACGCGTTGAGGAGTAAATATATGAAGAGTGGATGTTTGAATTCGGCTTATGGAGCCATGTACAGGTGTTTGTTTGTCTCCCGCAATTCAGAAACGGCCATATAAATCTCCACGTGACGAGAAACAGAGTCCTGTCACCGTGGGACTCTACGGTTGACTTCCACTTGGCCACCTTTGACCGCAGCCTCCCTAGATGAATTTTCCCGAGCCAATAGGACACGATCCATGTCCACATCATTTCTGACTTGCCCATGTGGCTCGTTTTACCTGAAGACACATGTAACATAGAGTTTCACAAAATGGCTGCGGAAAGTTGCAGCAGCTGCGGAAAGTGGCAAGATTCCGCAGCTAAATGAGCAAAATCTAAATCAAACAACAGACACAAAAATATAGTTAAAAACCATTTTAGATGCTCTTTTGCAATTAATATACAATGATATTGACAACTTGGGAGGTTCAGGTGAATGAAAAAGGTCTAGGAAGATGTATAAGAACAATGCAGATTTGAGACTCAACATACCCCCACTATGAAGGTGTTGCATGTCCTCATGCAACCAAAATTTTGATAATCCTTCTTCAGTTCATATGCCTTGACACTTCAGCCAGTACATCCAATCCTCTCCTCCTCTTCCTTGGTGCTGCTAACATCCTGGGCTTCTTCATTAAGCATCTGAATTTGATATTAACTAGTGCTCTGTTTAACTTCTGGCATTTCTTTTTCAATTTCTTGTTCTTCTTCTGCCATATTCCCAGATGTAGCATGGTATTATCATGAATGATTTTGTCCAATTTTCTTTGTTCCTTCAATGTCTCATTTTCATTTTTAATGTGTCTATTTAAAAGCTGTAGCTCAAAGACTTCCTGTTTCAATGATTGGACTAGATCATTTTGTGATATGTGAGGCTGAATGGACGAAGTACTGGGACCTGTAGCTGCTTTTTCTAAAGATTCTATATAATCATATACTTCTTGCTGCTTAGGGTCTATATCAGGTGTCATTTTTATTGGGCTGTCCCCAAAATTCCGTGAAGGAGAGTTGTCTTCAAAATCTGGCTGAGAAGGGCTCACATCAACATCTTGCTGAGAATGGGATGGACTATGTTCAATGTCTGACTGAGAATGAAATGAACCAGGTTCACTAACTGACTGAGAGTGAGGTGGACTATGGTCAGCTGGGGATTGTTCAGATGTTTCTTCTCCCAAATCGATGAAATTGGGTCCTTTCATTTGCGTTTTCCTCAATTTCCCCTTAAGTCTGGAACTTCTTCTCACACGCTGTGGACCACTGTCCTTTTCCTTTTGTTTTCCTTTCTCTTTCTTCTTGGCTATAGATAATTGTTCTTGAAGATGAACCAATCTTTCAGATAACACTTGATGATCTTCTTCTTCGGAAGAAGGGGTTTGATGTATAGCCTCAATACTTTTTCTCTCTTTTGGTGTTATTGGCTTTTTACCCTTGGTTTCTCTCTTCTTCCTTTTTGACAACCTCTCTTCCCTACTATTTCTTTCAATTGTAGTAGTAGGAGTACTTTGAGTTTCATCATTTGTTCTTTTTCTCCTACTCCTTCTTGATGTGCTACCTTCAGGAATTTCCTGAGGTTCCTCAAAGAAATTTCTAATAAAAAATTGTTCCATGTGTCTTTCTTCTCCTTTAACTCTTTTTCAATCAAAATTTTTACAAGACCGTGGTGATATAGATGTGGTTCTACATCCCCTAAATGCTTCTGAACAGTCACAGACATTTTCTTCAAACTATTTAATAGAAAATATGGGAGATTGAGAGTTTTATTATCTAGAAAATTCATCAGCAATCTGGTATGGTACATATACATGGACCCAAAACGGCCTTCACAGGTAATGAATTTTTGAACAACTAGCAGCAAAGTAGCCCATTCCTCTTTCAAAGCATGAACAGGAATTCCTCTTTTAAAAATGGTTATGTCCATACCTTGGTTTCGTAAGATTATTCTCCAGGCTTCATCACTAATGCTTTTTTTCTTAAACCATCGTTCACCCTCTTAAGGAAGTTCCGTGGCAGTTGCTATAGATGCCTCATTCACCGTGAACTTAAGGTCTCCAATCTCTACCTCCAGGCCATTGAACGACCTTGCAAATGCTTTTGTCACTTCTTTATGATAGCCTCTGAACTTTTGGATAAACCGCAGCCACTTTGCTTTCTTCAATATATCCCTGACTTGCGGATATCCTTCCATGAACTTAGGTCCTTCTAGTTCTGCTCTTAATAATTTACCCATTCTTCTTTCTGCTCTTTAAAAACTTTGCCTGCGTGAGGAGGGTTCAATGGAAGTAGAACGGCTGAATGCATGGAAATGAGCGCAATGACTGTATGTAGATATCAGAGAGTGGGTATACAGGTTGTAGCATAAAAAAGAACGAAATAGAGTGAAACGGAATAGAGAGGGGTTTTGTGAGCACGGCAGAGATACGGCTGTGAGATTAATAGAACAATAGGAGGAGTATAACACATTTGGCAGTGTTTTGAAATTTGGTGGCTGCAAAATAAATGTGAGCACGTTTAAACAACGGCTATGGATATATGCGGCTGTAAAAAGCCGTAGTCAAATCAACTACGTCTCATTGTCATAGGTGGAGTATCGGAGTTTGACTGAAGATCGGAGGTTTAATTATGGAACCGTTTGAAAATGAATGTGGGAGGATCATATGGAGATCGTGAAAGGGTTACGGAGTTTGTCAATATAATCATTGCACATAATGGATGGAGCTTATGGTTTAGAACTATATAAAAATGTGTTTTCAATGCTATTTGAAATGAATTTTACTCATACCTTGGAATCTTTGCCTTTTTTCCTTGGTCTTCAATTAGTTGCTCTTCATTGGTATCTTGAATGCCCCATGTCTTCATAATTGGTCCTCTCACCTGCATTTAATTTCATGATTATGGAAATAACATCTGGCTGTACATTCTTTTGAAAACAGAGTGGTAGCTGCAGAATCTGCTTCTGGCTGCAGAAATTGGTGTCAGCTGCGGAAACAGATGTCAGCTGCGGAAACTGACACAGCTATTATTTGGGTGAATGAAAATGAACAGATGACAAATGACTAGATGGAAATGGTCATGAAAAAGAATTTTATTGGTGAAAATGGAATGAAATAGATAAAATGAAGTGGAATGGAGTGAAATGAAGTGGAATGAAGTGGAATGGGTGGTCACAAAACTTGTGAAATGAAAGAGAGATTTTTTTTTTGGAAAATATAGGGTGTCAGGTGTTCCTGATTTTCACCCTACATTTTCTGTATAAGACTGCCAATCAGTGATTGGTTTTCAGGCTTATACAATTTTTTTCTTTTTTTCTTTTTTTCTTTTTTTTTTTTAACTGAAAAGAACAAAAACTAGGTTGGTGGAGAAGAAGAATTCTTCTGTACCAGCCTGATTGCAGAATTTTCTTGAAACATTTTGAAAAATTCCTCCTTTGAGAGTGGCTTATGATAAACTTTCAATCTGTGGCCATTCACAATAAGAGGAGTTTGAAACTCATCAATGGTCTTGATTCTTACCGCTCCATTGCTAAAGATCTTTTCAATCTCATATGGCCCAAGCCAATGAGTCTGAAATTTCCCTTGAAAATCTTTAAACTTGGAATCAAATAACAATGCCCAATCTCCTTCTTGAAACTTCTTTTCTTTAATATATTTGTCATGCCATTTAGTCCTTTGATATTGAACTAGATCAGTTCTTAGAATTGCTTCTTGTCTGATCTCATCTAGCTCATTCAACTGCTCCATTCTATGCTTTTGGGCTTCTGATAAGTCCATCCCCAACTGAACTGCTATCTTGAAGGTCTTGACTTGGAACTCAATGGGGAGCAAGAATTATTTCCCATAAACAAGTTCATAGGGAGAATGTCCCGTTGTATTCCTCCATGTAGTTCTGTAGGCCCACAAGGCTTCTGGAAGCCTTTCTGCCCAATCTCTTCTATGTAGATGAACAGTTTTGGTGATGATACTTTCAAGAACTTTGTTTGTGGACTCCACTTGACCATTTGATTGTGGATGGTAAGGAGTAGATCTTCTGTGCTTGATTTTTTATTCTTCCATCAACTTCTCCACCAAATTGGATGTGAATTGGCTCCCCTGATCTGTCACAATTTCTCTTGGAACACCAAAGCGAGTAAAAATATCCTCATAAAGAAAATGAACAACTCAATTTTCAGTAGCAGATACTAATGCTTTAGCTTCTACCCATTTAGTAACATAATCAGTGCAAACCAATATATACTTCTTTTGCTTAGATGGTGGATTTATAGGTCCAATGAAATCTAAAGCCCATTTTTCAAAGGGTTCAATGAGTACCTGTGTTTGCAATGGCATTTCATTTGAAAGGGTAGGTTTCCCTACTCTTTGGCAGCTATCACACCTTTTGACATATTGTTTTGCATCTTTTAAGAGAGAAGGCCAATAATATCCCAAGGAAAGGATTTTATAGGCCGTCCTTTTGTCCGCAAAGTGTCCGCCGCATGGTTCATCATGACATGCCTTAAGAATATCAGGCATTTCATCTTCCCTGACACATCTTCCGATCACAAGATCTGGCCCTGTTTTAAACAATTCGTTAGAAATCCATGAATATTTTGAACTCTCCTGAATAATTTTTCGTTTTTCACTTGGAAATAAATGTAAAGGTAGTTTCCCTGTAACCAAATAGTTAGCAATATCTGCATACCAAGGAGTCTCAATAGTTACTGCAAACAAGTATTCATCAGGAAACTTATCCTCTACAGGAGAATCTTCTTTAGTATTCTGAATCCTAGACAAGAAATCAGCTACTGTATTTTGTTTTTCTGGTCTATCCAACACAGTAATATTGAATTCTTGCAAAAGTGGTTTGTATTTAATATACTCACAATAGTAATAAGTTTGTTTAGCTTAAATATTCATATATTTATAGAATGGGTCTGTGATAATGAAAGTTTATACTTGTTATATAAATAAACGATAGAGCTCAAAGTTGAATAACAGCTTCAAAACTTCCTTTTCACCATGATAGTTCAACTGTAGAGCCAAATTCTTTATCTATATGAAATGTATATGAACTAACTTTTTATCAACAATGCTCTTTGATGATCACATCTGTGAAATAGTTAGAGTGGAATTTAAATGTCCCTCAAAGATAGGGCCTGCACATTTGCTTAAAGTTTAAAGGCTTCAATATAATTCAGATCCTATTTAAACCATGGCTTTTGTAAGAAATTTGAAGAGTGGGAGATAAAGTATTTTAGTGAAGTTTTCTATAATCTTCATAGTAACCGCAACTCTAGAAAACTTCTAACATCTCTTGAAAATTTGAATAGGTAACTGGGTATTTAATTTAATTCTTGACTATCAACCTTAATCCATCTCCTGAAATATGATGTCCTAAAACAATCCCTTCAGTAAACATCATAAAGCATTTTTCATGGCTTAATGAAAGGTTTGTTTCTTTACATCTTATAAGAACTTTTTCCAAATTTTCTAATGCCTCTTCAAATGAATTACCATAAACCGTAAAATCATCCATATAAACCTCTACACAATCATGAATTAGATCAGAAAAAATTCCTAGTACTGCTCTTTGGAATGTTGCTGGTGCATTACATAACCCAAAAGGAAGCACTCGGTAGGCAAAAGTTCCCCATGGAAAAGTAAATGTGGTCTTATCTTGATCTTCAGGTGCTACCCGAATTTGATTATAGCCACTAAAACCATCCAAAAATGAAAAGTACTTTTTACCTGCTAATGTATCTAATACTTTATCGATAAAAGGCAAAGGAAAGTGATCCTTCAAAGTTGCTTTGTTCAATTCCCTGTAATCAATGCACACCCTCCATTTACCATTATTTTTAGGTACTATAACCAGAGGAGAAACCCATCGGCTATCTGAAATTGGATAAATGAAGTTTACATTGAGTAGTTTTTGGAGCTCTTCTTTCACTATCTCCCTAAGATTTGGATTCATCCTTCTTTGAGGTTGTCTGATTGGTCTACTGTTTTCCTCAATATAGATATGATGGATGTAAGTCTTAGGATCAATACCCTTCATGTCAGTATACTCCCATGCAAATGCAGTAGAATGTTTTTGTAAGATTCTGGTTAGTTCTTCTTGTTGTGACTTCTCCAAATGTTTGTTGATATTCAATGTTTTTTCTGGAAAAATCTCAATAGCAGAATTACCAAACTCTTCCATAGAGTAAAGAGACATTTGTCTTGATGATAAATATTCTATGTCGGATTCCAACTGAAATTGTGTGGGGTCATATTCTGAAGATGTCTCAAAATTTTCTAATGTGTTCAGAATTTGACTATCCTCACTGATTTCAGAAATGGTAAAGACAGGTTGTATAATGTCCTCATCATCGACCCATTCATTGTCTCCTACTTCTGTGATTGCTTTTGCTGGAGGATACAAATTGAATTTCTTTGTCTAATTACCATTAGAAATGTACATGTCCCCAGATCTACAACTAATAAAAGCATCAGCTGTGGCTAGCCAAGGTCTTCCTAAGATAAGTGGGTGCCCTCCTAGATTACTTTTGGGAGTCAAAATCATAAAATCTACTGGATATTCCCAAGAATCTAAGGAGACTGAAATATCTTCTAATACACCATCTGGTTTAATAATTGATCGATATGCAAGTTGCAGTAAAGTAGGTGTAAAAAGAAGGTTAGGAAGTTTTAGCTGGTCCATAGTTTGTCTGCTCATAATGTTGATAGCAGCCCCTAAGTCAATCAATGTGTTTTGAATTTCTATCCCATTTATATGTGTCTTGACAATTGGACTTCCTGGATCTACATACTTCTGCATGGTAATTTTTCCCATCATAATATCTGTAATTTTTCCTACCAGGTGGATTCTTCTTGTGTCTTTTAGTTTCCTTCCTGGTCTTTTGAAACTCAACTCCTTTATTGTTTTTGCTAGAATAGGAATCTCTCGAATGGCTTGTAACAAAGGAATCTTGATACAAACATTCTTCAATTCATCTAGAAAATCATAGTTAGGCAACAAGATTTTTTTTTCCACTCCCTTGTCAATTTGTAGTCTTTCAGGAAAAAGAGGTGTAGATGAAGATGCAGGTTGCTCAACTATAGGAGTTGTGGGTGTTAACTTTTCTTTTTCTTTTTGAATATTTGAGTTTTGAAGAGATGCTTCCTCAGAACCCTTATTGGCTTCAAGAGAGTCCTCCTCAGAGGTATCCTGCTCTAGGTCATCTATAGAAGGTTTTTCTAAAACTCTACCAGATCTGAGTTGTACATCGTTGAGAGGAACAATCATATAGGTAGGAAATTGTTGCCCTTCTACCATGTAAGTATTCTGAGGATTCTTATTGTTAGGATTTGGCAATGGCTGAGCTGGAAGTTGATTTGTCTTTTGTTGGTATGGGAGCATGAGTTGAGGATTTGGATTTTGTTGAGAAGGTTGTTGTTGTGGAAATGGCAATGAAAGTTGTGGATTTGTGTTTGGAAGTTGTGGAGCTTGTTGATTTTGAAAAGATGGAGGATATTGATAAAATTGAGCAAATCTCCCATAAGGATTTTGCATCCCTTGTACCCGTGGCTGATATGGATTTTGATGTTGGGGCCAAGGTTGTTGCCAAGGATTCCAATTTGGTGGGGTTTGAAGATTCATAGGGTTGTTAAACCCTTGAGTTTGTTGTCCCTGCCAAGGTCTTCTTGCAAAAAAACAGAGAGATTCTACTGAATTTGGGTCTTCTTGAAAAACAGCTTTGAGTCCAGGAATTGAAGGACAATCCTTGATCTCATGATTCTCTGAGAAAATCATACATGTTTCTACAACTTTTGCATCCAAGGGACATTCCCTTAAAGCATGTTTCTTCCTACATTTCTGACAAAAGATGGCTAAAGCATCTGTTTCTGCTTTCTGCTTGTTTTGGATTTTAAGGGTGTCTAGTTGTTCACTAAGGCTCCCTAAGATATCAGTTTTGAATTCATCAAGAATATTACCAATCTCTGCCCTAATTACTGATCCAGTTGCAGATTTGTTAGCTCTAATAAGAGAAGGATCCCTAGGCCCTTTTCCTGTTTTAGATTTTCCTCTTGAGAGATGGACACATAGTTCTGTTATGTCACGAAGTGGAAGTTGAGAAATGTCTCCTTTCCCCATCATGTTTAAAATATCTATCCATTCATCTCTAATGGCTTTTAATATGAGGGCTTTCAATGTTTCATCATCTAGGTTGCTCATCTTTGCTCTTTTCAAGTTGTATTCAAATCTTTCAAGTAAGTCTTCCAAATTTTCATCTTCTTTTTGCATCATTTTGAATACCTCATCCTTGTGATTGGTGGGCATACAATAGTCCAAGTATCTATCCAAAAATTTTTGTTTCATATCATTCCAAGTCCTAATAGATTGAGTAGCTAATCCCATGAACCATTTCAAAGCAGATCCCTTCAATGTTGAAGGAAACAGTTTGAGTTTTTGAGAGTCTTCCATATAGTCATAAGTTCGGCATACAACTTCAAACTCAAACAGAAATGTTTCAGGATCCTCACTTCGCAATCCATAAAAGTTAGGAAGGACAGATGGTGAGATATTTTTCATCGTTGTATGAGTTTCCTCATCAACTATAGGGAATCCAAAAAAGTTGTCTCCTTCCCTATTTCTTCCATTATTTCCTTCACCATTGTTGTCTCCATTGTTTCCTCCTCCTCTACCTCTACCTCTACCTCCAAATCCATCTATTATTTCCTCTGCCATGATAGTTTCTTTAGAGTTCTTAAAGTTCTCTGATTCTTCTATCAAGGGAGGATGAGAGGGAGTCTCTTCCTTTTCTAAATGAGATTTGGTAGGTGGTATAGGAGAATCCTCTAATTCAGCTGCTCCTTGAATTCCAAAAATCTTAAGGCTAGGGGTAGATGGTGGTGATTCTTGTCTATGCCTTGAAGAAGATGGAGTTGTGAAAATCGAACTCTTGGCTTTAGCTATAAACCTTCCCTAGAATCTCTTGCTCTATGCATGTCATTTTTTTATTTTTTTATTTTTTTAAAGTTGGGCTAATAATTCTCTTTCTGATCTTCCAGGTCACACTAGGTGCAAGAAGAGAGCATACTTAAGAAATTACTGAACCAATAACTCTCTTTTCTGATCCTCCAGATCACACTAGGTGCAAGAGGAGAGCATACTTCAAGAAGTTATCAAGTTTTCCCTTCTTTTATTATTTTGTTTTTTTTTTTTAAGAAATTGGCTACCTAGTTACACTTCCCCGGCAACGGCGCCAAAATTTTTGGTCAATTTAGTGTGTCCTAAATTGCTGCATTTAATTTGTCAATCCGGGATTCGTAAGCTGATGAAGTGCGGCGCACTATATGTGCAAGATAACCTATCTCTTACTTTTTTGTCGTTTTTGGATTTTTTGTGAAATTCTAAAAGAAAAGTATGGAGACAAATATTCAAGACAACAATGTCTTTCTAATGATTTTCCAAACTTCAAAAGAATTTTAAAAACACATAATGACAAAATTAATTCTTCAAAGAAAATGAAATTAAAGAAAATGAAATTGCATCACTACTCTAGTCAAACAAACAATGAACTACTGATCATGAAACTCATTATTCTTGCTGCTGTTCAAACATAAAAGAAACTATGCTGAAAGAAATCCAAAAGTTGCAACAAAGTAAATCTAAATCAAATTACATCAACTTATCTTCCGATCCCTCATCATTAGTCCAGCTATGATTTTCGGAGGTAACCATAAACAACTTGAGTAACTTGATATCTAACTTGCAGAAAGTAAACTAATATCAAACTACACATTCATAATTCAATCCCTCACCATCAGTCCAGCTGTGGCTTTCGGAGGTAACTGAAGATGTCATGAGCAATTTAATATATCTAACTTGCAGAAAGTAAACTTATATCAAACTACACATTCATAATTCAATCCCTCACCATCAGTCCAGCTGTGGCTTTCGGAGGTAACTGAAGATGTCATGAGCAATTTAATATATCTAACTTGCAGAAAGAAAACTAATATCAAACTATACATTCATACTTCAATCCCTCACCATCAGTCCAAATTATTGGCTTTCTGAGGTAATCGAAGATGTCATGAGCAATTTAATATATCTAACTTGCGTAGTAAACTAATATCAAACTATACATTCATACTTCAATCCCTCACTACCGGCCCATTGCGCTTTGAGAAACTGTAAAATGATATTAATAACATTAATTTGATATATCTAAATCTAACTACTGAAACAAATGTGCAAGACTGAAATAAACAAAGCAATATTGAAATTAAACAGAAACTAAGAAAAGTAAATTAGCAGCAGAACAATATTAATTCCATGTCATTAGTCAAAAAGTTATGCAAATGCCCGGGCTGCCTATTTATAACCTGAAACAAGAACACTGATCATTTAACAATAACATAGAACATGAAAGATTATGGACAGAAGCAAAATGTAAAGCATGAAAGATTATAAACAGAAATGAAGCATATATACTATGAAAGATGCAATGTATAAACACATGAATGACTTATGGCACAATGAGCTTAAAGAAATAAAACAAGAACTATACAATAATGCACAAAACCTCAGCGTGTGCAGGGGCCCTCTACACCAGCCTTGGCAACAGACTTCAAGTACGAATTACACTTGGAAACAGAGTCTTCTTATATATTAAAATGCAATCATAACATAAAGGTGATATTACGGCACAGTGGCAACGTAATTACATTACAGAGCTATCTGGAAGCTAATGGAGACTAATAAAAAACTAATAGAGACTAATCTAATATGCGTATGCAAACGCATTATTTATAACAAAGGAAATATAACTAATTCCCTAAAGTTTATGCTGATAGAGAACACGTAAACCATTACGTCCAGAGATCTAGGATCATGGCCGTGTTGAGGAGTAAATCTATAAAGAGTGGATGTTTGAATTCGGCTTATGGAGCCATGTACAGGTGTTGATTTGTCTCCCGCAATTCAGAAACGGCCATATAAATCTCCACGTGACGAGAAACAGAGTCCTGTCACTGTGGGACTCTACGGTTGACTTCCACTTGGCCACCTTTGACCGTAGCCTCCTTAGGTGAATTTTCTCGAGCCAATAGGACACGATCCATGTCCACATCATTTTTGACTTGCCCATGTGGCTCGTTTTACCTGAAGACACCTGTAACATAGAGTTTCACAAAATGGCTGCGGAAAGTTGCAGCAGCTGCGGAAAGTGGCAAGATTCCGCAGCTAAATGAGCAAAATCTAAATCAAACAACAGACACAAAAATATAGTTAAAAACCATTTTAGATGCTCTTTTGCAATTAATATACAATGATATTGACAATTGGGAAGGTTCAGGTGAATGAAAAAGGTATAGAAAGGTGTATGGAAAAGATGCAGATTTGAGACTCAACATGGGACAAGCTTGACAATATATATGTAGGTGACTCAAATGTCAAAGAAGCAAAGCTTCAAATCTATAGAGCAAAATTTGAGCAACTCAGAATGAAAGAAGATTGCAACATTGCTGCATACTTTCAATATGTTGATGAAATAACCAATACTCTGGAAGGATTGGGAGAGCCAGTTGAAGAGAAGACTATTATATGGAAGATTCTTAGAACGTTACCAGGGAGATTCAACCCAAAGGTATCGGTCTTAGAATACAGTGCAAATCTGGACAAACTCAGCAAAGAGGAATTACATGGAGTTCTCATAGCATATGAAATGAGACTTGATGAAGAAGAGGGTACTTCTCATCTAGAAACTACGTTCGTTGCATCTAAGAAAACCAATAAGGATAAACAACCTTCAATTGAAAATACATGCACCTGCAAGTGTGAAGAAAAGGGAGATGATGAAGAAGGCCTTTCAGATGAAGAATATGCTTACTTCACGAGAAAACTACAAATTGGTAAGGGACAATTCAAAGGTAAAATTCCATTGATATGTTTCAGCTGTAATGAGGTTGGGCATTTTGTAGCAAAATGTCCAAACAAAAGTAATGGCAACTCAAAAGGAAAGAAAGGCTTTAAGAAATTCAACAAGCAAGGATCCAAAAGGAACTTTCTCTCTAAAGAAGATAGCTCATCATCCAATGAAGACAATGATAGTGAAGAAGAAGCCAATGAGAGAGTATTGTTTATGGCCAAGCACAATAAGCAAGAGGTATCAAACAATGAAGAAGAAGGATGGACCATAGACGAATTTTATGAGGAAGCAATCAAGCTTATAAAATATCTCAAGGCAGAGAAGATCCATTCCAAAACTCTTGAAGAACAAGTTCTCTTCTCTCTTTGGAGCTGGTTACACCACATATGCATTGAAGAGTCACTTCAAAAGAAGTTGGAAGAAAGCAACCAACAAAGGGAAGAATTAGAAGCCGAAGTAGTCTTGCTGCCTGAGGAAGTGAAGAAATGAAAACCTATCCAAAACTATGCCAACAACTCAAGGGCATTGGAAGAACTCATCAACAATCAACGATCTTACAACGAAAAAACCGGAATTGGTTACAAAGAAGCAGAAGCAGGACCTTCTACAACAAAATACAATGAACCTATGAGATCTGACATGCATGTAGACTTCATTGGACAAGATTCACAAGAACAACCTTGGAAGACAATTCCTCGATGAAAATTTCCATCCAGGTACCAACATATTTTTTATTGGTATTGTTATTCATGTGGAAAATTTGGTCATAAAGCTATAGAATGTCGCACGTACCCTAGGAACGAATACAATTCCAGGAGATCTATCAAATATGAACCTCCTAGGGCTCAGCGAAATATCAATAGATTTAAACATGTAAGAAATAATATTGAATGTTACAAATGTAGAAGCTTTGGACACATAGCCAAAGACTACAAACTTGAAAATCCTCCAGAAGAATCTTCAAAGCCACAAAATGAACGAACATGGAAGAAGAAGAAGAATGATAATTGTGCTCTCACTCTCAAGGCTCAAAAGAGCAAATATGTGTGGTATGTTGATAGCGGTTGCTCAACGCATATGACCGGAGATAGAAATAAATTTTTATCTCTGAAAGAGAAGAAGGATGGAACCATGTCCTTTGGAAATGATGGATCTTCAAATGTTATAGTATCAGGTACTGTCACTCTCGGAAGAAAAGATGTTCTAGCCAAGAATGTTCTATTGGTTGAAAACATGAATCGCAATCTACTCAGTGTTGGACAAATGTGTGATCAAGAACACACAATACTATTCAACTCCACAAAATGTGAAATCAAGAAAGGCATGTATGGTGAAATTGTGGCTACAGCAAGTTGAGCTCCAAATGACATATATGTTCTGGATGAAGCAACTAAAGCATGTCTAATAGCTAAAGAGGATGATACAATAATTGGTAGCAATGATGATCGACTAACTAAGAATTTTGTTACAAAGGTGCAAAGTGATTTAGAGATGTCTTTACTTGGTTGCAAATTGAGCATTGACAACTCATCTAAGGATGTGGATCAAAGGTTGTACAAATCTATGATTAGTAGTCTTCTATATGTAACAGCCTCCCGACCAAATGTTATGCAAGCAGTTGGACAAGTAGCAAGATTACAAGAAGCACTGAAAGAATCACATATTAAATATTCGCCAGCATTGGCATATCTTTGCCATAACCTTGGGATTCTCCCAAGTTCTCATTAGAATTTCCTTTTTCAGAATATAAAAGGGGAGTGGAAGTGTGTACAGGTCTACTGGACAGTTGTGTGTCAGTGTGAGTGGAAGTGTGTAAAGGTCTGCAGGATGGTTGTGTTTCAAGGGGAGTTACCCTTTCCCATTGATGTCAAAGGGGGAGAGAATGTTGTAGGAAAAGGTGTCATGATCGTAGGGGGAGTACTTGTGTTGCCATCAATGCCAAAGCAGGATATTGTTGATCAGCTGTTGTCATTGATGTCAACCCAAGCAACACCAGGGGCGAACCCAATATTGCATGGGACTTTTGACCTACTAAATTAATATATTCTAGGTCAATAATTCTTTTGATGGTTTCTACTTGTCGAGATGTTTCCGTTGATATATGGCATGCCATATAATTCTTCAAGGTTTGAGAGATATTCATATTTGAAGTTTGTACCCCCCGTTAGTGGGCTAAAACCCCAAGGGGTTGGGGCATGGGTCATTGAAAAGTCATAATTAATATTTTTTAAGCTCCTAAGATCCCTCCCACATTCACTTCTTAAATCCCCTCTCAACTTAAGCATTCATATGAATTGTGATCTTCATTTCCTCCTTATGCATGGGATTTCGCCATCTGAAATAGGTCATCGTGGAATTTTCGATCTAATGTTTTTTCTACCAAGGATTAGAAGCTGAAATTTTTATGAAGAAAAGTTGAAATCCTAAGGAAGCTGCAGTAAAAATTTCAAATCAAGTTGCGCAATATTTTTGGAGATATGATCTGTGGAAGTAAGGGTTTTTGCAGGCTCCTGAAATTCATCTAAAAGAAGTAACCTTGGTAAAATCGTCATAACTCTCTCTCTCTCTAAGTATCGGATTGGAATTCCATAAAAAGTGGTAGATAGTGCATAGTCTATGGTTTTCGCTCTATCAATTTCAGATGCAAATGAAGAAACAGTGACATGCGACACATCGTAGAAGTGCGCTCTGTTGAAACAGTCCATAATTAGGGTAGTGTGAGAAATTGGGTATAACTCTCTCTTGAAGAATCCAAATTGGGTCGGACCTATGGCATTGGAAAGAAGACTCAGATTACTATAGCAGGACCGAAAATCTGATATTGAGGATATGAAATAACAGAGATACACCAAATTCAATATCAAACTCCTAGAAGGCAAGAAAAAGCTAGATCATGTGTTTTCAAGGGTTGCAAAAGGACTATACTTTCTATGGCAGCAAAGAAAAGAAAGGTGCAACAGAGGGTAGCATGACAAGCGCAGCAACCAAGGTGCATAACAGCAACAAGAAGTTCATCATATGAAGTCTTCAAGTGGGCAACACTGCATACAATCATTGTAAAGGTATCACTGTACTTAGTCATTGTAAATACATTATTGTACAAATTGTACAAGTATCTATCTGCCAAGGGTTGAAGAGGCAGTGTTGGGAGGTCTAGGATCATCATTAGGTGGTTGTGTCAAAGTTGGGGTTATGTTATATTATATCTTCTTCTTCTACATATTTCTATATCATTGTAAAGTGGACCATTTTCCTTGGTATGGGAGTCCATTGTTCTTTTATGCTTCTATAGGGTGCTAGGGTGGTGCTAGGGTGAGTTGTAGTTGATTGGGTGTTGGGGCATCCGTTCAGTGACTACTGCAGAATCTTAGGCGTTGGAGCGTCCATCGAGTGGGATCTGGAGAAAAATGCTTTTCTAGATTCTAGGAAGTTGGAGCTTTATTTTCAATTGGAGTTGAAAAGAATTATTAGAAAAGCATTAGGTGGTTTTTGTCCTGCAGTGGGTTTCCACCTAAAAAACTGTGTGCATTTGTGTTCCTCTTTTTTGTTGCTATCATTGTACAAACACTGATAATAATTGAATATTAACTAATGCTCTAATTGAAAAAAATACTGATTCACCCCCACCTCTCAGTATTTCCAACAATTGGTATCAGAGCTTGGTTCCTTCAATAGTAATTTAACAACTGGAAGGAGGTCATGGAGTATACCAAGAATGGTGTACCTCTATTAAATGAAAATAATTATGCACTTTGGGAAGGAAGAATGGAAGTCTATCTCTTGGCGTAAGATTACGAAGTATGGGACACTGTTGAAAATGGATTTACATAAACTGCGGATGAAAAAGGTAAGAAGAATTTGGTAAATCATGCAAAAGCAAAGAATATTATTATCAGTGGACTTATTGAATCTGCTTATCATAATGTGTTGGGTTGTAAAACTGCCAAAAATGTATGGGACCGGCTTGAGAATATATATGGAGGTGACTCAAATGTCAAAGAAGCAAAGCTTCAAATCTATAGAGCAAAATTTGAGCAACTCAGAATGAAAGAAGATTGCAACATTGCTGCATACTTTCAATATGTTGATGAAATAACTAATACTCTGGAAGGATTGGGAGAGTTAGTTGACAAGAAGACTATTATACGGAAGATTCTTAGAACGTTGCCAGGGAGATTCAACCCAAAGGTATTGGTCTTAGAATACAGTGCAAATCCGGACAAACTCAGCAAAGAGGAATTACATGGAGTTCTCATAGCATATGAAATGAGACTTGATGAAGAAGAGGGTACTTCGCATCTAGAAACTGCGTTCGTTGCATCTAAGAAAACTAATAAGGATAAACAACCTTCAATTGAAAAGACATGCACCTGCAAGTGTGAAGAAAAGGGAGATGATGAAGAAGGTCTTTCAGATGAAGAATATGCTTACTTCATGAGAAAACTACAAATTGGTAAGGGACAATTCAAAGGTAGACTTCCAATGATATGTTTTAGTTGTAATGAGGTTGGGAATTTTGCAGCAAAATGTCCAAACGAAAGTAATGGCAACTCAAAAAGAAAGAAAGGTTTTAAGAAATTCAACAAGCAAGGATCCAAAAGGAACTTTCTCTCTAAAGAAGACAGCTCATCATCCGATCAAGACAATGATAGTGAAGAAGAAGCCAATGAGAGAGTAATGTTTATGGCCAAGCATAATAAACCCAAGAACAATAAGCACGAGGTATCAAACAACGAAGAAGAAGGATGGACCATAGACGAATTTTATGAGGAAGCAATCAAGCTTATAAAAGCTCTCAAGGTAGAGAAGATCCGTTCCAAAATTCTTGAAGAACAAGTTCAAGGTCTCAAAATTGAAATTGAAGAACACAAATGCATTGAAGAGTCACTTCAAATGAAGTTGGAAGAAAGCAACCAAGAAAGCGAAAAATTAGAAGCTGAAGTAGTCTCGCCGCCTGAGGAAGTGAAGAAAGGAAAACCTATCCAAAACTATGCCAACAGCTCAAGGGCATTGGAAGAACTCATCAACAATCAATGATCTTACAATGACAAAACCGGCATCAGTTATAAAGAAGAAGAAGCAAGACCTTCTACAACAAAATACAATGAACCTATGAGATCTGACATGCATGTAGACTTCATTAGACAAGATTCGCAAGAACAACCTTGGAAGACAATTCCTCGATGAAAATTTCCATCCAGGTACCGACATATTTTTATGGGTACTGTTATTCATGTGGAAAATTTGGTCATAAAGCTGTAGAATGTCGCACGTACCCTAGGAGCAAATACAATTCCAGGAGATCTGTCAAATATGAACCTCCCAGGGCTCAACGAAATATCAATATATTTAAACATTTAAGAAATAATATTGAATGTTACAAATGTCGAAGCTTTGGACACATAGCCAAACACTGCAAACTTGAAAATCCTATAGAAGAATCTTTGAAGCCACAGAATGAACGAACAGGGAAGAAGAAGAAGAATGATAATTGTGCTCTCGCTCTCAAGGCTCAAAAGAACAAAGATGTGTGGTATGTTGATAGCGGTTGCTCAATGCATATGACTGGAGATAGAAATAAATTTGTATCTCTAAAAGAGAAGAAGGATGGAACCATGTCCTTTGGAAATGATGGATCTTCAAATGTTATAGGATTAGGTACTGTCACTCTCAGAAGCAAAGATGTTCTAGCCAAGAATGTTCTATTGGTTGAAAACATGAATCACAATCTACTCAGTGTTGGACAAATGTGTGATCAAGAACACACAATACTATTCAACTCCACGAAATGTGAAATCAAGAAAGGCGTGTATGGTGAAATTGTGGCCACAGCAAGTCGAGCTCCAAACAACATATATGTTCTAGATGAAGCAACTAAAGCATGTCTAATAGCTAAAGAGGATCATACAATAATTGGTAGAAATGATGATCAACTAAGTAATAATTTTGCTACAAAGGCACAAAGTGATTTAGAGATGCCTTTACTTGGTTGCAAATTGAGCATCGATGACTCATCTAAGGATGCAGATCAAAGGTTGTACAGATCTATGATTAGTAGTCTTCTATATGTAACAGCCTCCCGACCAAATGCTGTGCAAGAAGTTGGACAAGTAGCAAGATTCCAAGAAGCACCAAAAGAATCACATATTAAATATTCACCAGCATTGGAATATCTTTGCCAGAAGCTTGGGATTCTCCCAAGTTCTCATTAGATTGTCCTTTTTCAGAATATAAAGGGGGAGTGGAAGTGTGTACAGGTCTGCAAGACGGTTGTGTGTCAGCGTGAGTGGAAGTGTGTACAGGTCCGCAGGATGGTTGTGTTTTAGGGGGAGTTACCCTTTGCCATTGATGTCAAAGGGGGAGAGAATGTTGTAGGAAGAGGTGTCATGATTGGTGGGAGGTCAGGGTTACATCACGCTGTCAAAGTGGAGATTTTGATCATGCTATTGATGTTAACCAAGCAAAGATTTGTGCACTAACACAATATTGCATGGGAATTTTGACTTACCAAATGAATATATTC
The DNA here is from genome assembly GCA_034641835.2 of Pinus albicaulis. NCBI lineage: Eukaryota > Viridiplantae > Streptophyta > Pinopsida > Pinales > Pinaceae > Pinus > Pinus albicaulis. Next base: position 899,214,751 of record CM076572.1, on the reverse strand, counting down.
TGGGTCAATAATGCTTTTGATGGTTTCTACTTGTCGAGATGTTTCTATTGATATATGGCACGCCATATAATTCTTCACGGTTTGAGAGATATTCATGTTTGAAGTTTGTACCCCAAGTTAGTGGGCTAAAACCTCATGGGGTTGGGGCATGGGTCATTGGAAAGTCATAATTAATATTTTTTAAGCTCCTAAGATCCCTCCCACATTCACTTCTTGAAGCCCCTCTCAACTTAACCATTCATATAAATTGTGATCTTCATTTCCTCCTTATGGATGGGATTTGGCCATCTAAAACAGGTCATCGTGGAATTTGCACTCTAAAATTTTTTCTACAAAGGCTAAGAAGCTGAAATGTTTATGAGGCAAAGTCAAAATCCTAAGGAAGCTACAATAAAAATGTCAGATCAATTTTCACAATATTATTCGAGATATTATCTGTGGAATTAAGGGTTTTTTCAGGCTCCTGAAATTCATCTCAAAGAAGTGACCTTGGTAAAATCATCATAACTCTCTCTCTCTGAGTATTGGATTGATATTCAGTAGAAAGTGGTAGATAAAGCATACTTTGTAGTTTTCCCTCTATCAATTTCAAAGGCAAATGAAGAAAGAGTGACACGTAGCATGTCGTACAATTGTGCTCTGCTGACACAGTCTATAATTAGGGCAGTGTGAGAAATTGGGTATAACTCTCTCCTGAAGAATCCAAATTGGGTTAGACCTATGGCATTGGAAAGAAGACTCAGAGGACTACTACAGGACCAAAAATAAGATTTTGATGATCTGAAATAACAAAGATACACCAGATTCAATATCGAACTCCTAGAAGGAAAGAAAAAGCTAGATCATGTGTTGTTAAGGGTTGCAAAGGACCAGAATTTCTATCGCAGCAAAGCAAAGCAAGGTGCAGCAAAGGGTAGCATGACAAGAGCAACAACCAAGGTGCATAACAGCAACAAGAAGTTCATCATATGAAGTCTTCAAGTGGGCAGCACTGCATACAGTCATTGTGAAGGTATCATTGTACTTAGTCATTGTAAATACATTATTGTACAAATTGTACTAGTATCTATCTGCCAAGGGTTGAAGAGGTAGTGTTGGGAGGTCTAGGATCATCATTAGGTGGTTGTGTCAAATTTTGGGTTATGGTCTAGTATATCTACTTCTTCTACATCATTCTATATCATTGTAAAGTGGACCATTTTCCCTAGTACAGGAGTCCATTCTTCTTTTATTCTTCTATAGGGTGGTAGGGTGGTGCTAGGGTGAGTTGTAGCTGATTGGGTGTTGGGGCATCCGTTCAGTGACTACTGAAGAATCTTGGGTGTTGGAGCGTCCATCCAGTGGGAGCTGTAGAAGAATGCTTTTCTAGATTCTAGGAAGTTGGAGCTTTATTTTCAATTGGAGTTGAAAAGAATTATTAGAAAAGCATTAGGTGGTTTTTGTCCCGGATTGAGTTTCCACCTTAAAAATTGTGTGCATTTGTGTTCCTCTTGTTTGCCGCTATCATTGTACAAACACTGATAATAATTGAAGATTAACTAATGTTCTAATTGAAAGAAATACTGATTCACCTCCCAATATTTCCAATAATTGGTATCGTAGCTGTCTTTCCAATAGCGCCTTAACAAATCGAAGGAGGTCATGGAGTATAACAAGAATGGTCTACTTGTTCAATGAAAATAATGAGGACTTTTGAAATGGAAGGAATGGAGTTGTATCTCTTGGCCAAGGTTACGAAGTATGGACACTGCTTCAAAATGGATTAACATCAATCAAGATGAACAAGGTAAGAAGAATTTGGTAAATGATGCAAAAGCAAAAATACATATCATGATCTATTGAATCTTCTTATCATATAAAAGTTGGCTAAACATCCAAAAATGTATGGGAGCAAGCTTTGATAAGATATGGCAATTGACTTAAATGTCAAAGAAGCAAAGCTTCAAATCTATAGAGCAAAATTTGAGCAACTCAGAATGAAAGAAGATTACAACATTGTTGCATACTTTCAATACGTTGATGAAATAACCAATACTCTGGAAGGATTGGGAGATCTAGTTGACGAGAAGAATATTATATGGAAGATTCTTAGAATGTTACCAAAGAGATTCAAGCTAAAGGTATCAGTCTTAGAATATAGTGCAAATCTTGACAAACTCAGCAAAGAGGAATTACATGGAGTTCTCATAGCATATGAAATGAGACTTGATGAAGAAGAGGGTACTTCACATCTAGAAACTGTGTTTGTTGCATCTAAGGAAACCAATAAGGATAAACAACCTTCAATTGAAAAGACATGCACCTGGAAGTGTGAAGAAAAGGGAGATGATGAAGAAGGTCTTTCAGATGAAGAATATGCTTACTTCATGAGAAAAATACAAATTGGTAAGGGACAATTCAAAGGTAAACTACCATTGATATGTTTCAGCTGTAATGAGGTTGGACATTTTGCACCAAAATTTCCAAACAAAAGTAATGGAAACTCAAAAAGAAAGAAAGGATTTAAGAAATTCAACAAGAAAGGATCCAAAAGGAACTTTCTCTCTAAAGAAAATAGCTCATCATCCGATGAAGACAATGATTGTGAAGATGAAGGCAATGAGAGAGTATTGTTGATGGCCAAGCACAATAAACAAGAGGTATCAAACAATCAAGAAGGATGGACCATAGAAGAATTTTATGAGGAAGAAATCAAGCTTATAAAAGATCTCAAGGCAAAGAAGATCCATTCCAAAACTCTTGAAGAACAAGTTCAAGGTCTCAAAATTGAAGTTGAAGAACACAAATGCATTGAAGAGTCACTTCAAAAGAAGTTGGAAGAAAGCAACCAAGAATGGGAAGAATTAGAAGCCGAAGTAGTCTCATTGCGTGAGGAAGTGAAGGAAAAACTATCCAAAACTATGCCAACAGCTCAAGGGCATTGGAAGAACTCATCTACAATCAACGATCTTACAATGAAAAAACTGGCATCGGTTACAAAGAAGAAGAAGCAGGAACTTCTACAACAAAATACAATGAACCTATGAGATCTGACATGCATGTAGACTTCATTGGACAAGATTCGCAAGAACAACCTTGGAAGACAATTCCTCGATGAAAATTTCCATCCAGGTACCAACATATTTTTATGGGTACTATTATTCATGTGGAAAATTTGGTCATAAAGCTGTAGGATGTCGCACGTACTCTAGGAACGAATAAAATTCCAAGAGATCTGTCAAATATGAACCTCCCAGGGCTCAGTGAAATATCAATAGATTTAAACATTTAAGAAATAATATTGAATGTTGCAAATGTTGAAACTTTGGACACATAGCCAAAGACTGCAAACTTGAAAATCTTCCAGAAGAATCTTTGAAGCCACAGAATGAATGAACATGGAAGAAGAAGAAGAATGATAATTGTGCTCTCGATCTCAAGGCTCAAAAGAACAAAGATGTGTGGTATGTTGATAGCGGTTGCTCGACTCATATGACTGGAGATAAAAATAAATTTGTATCTCTGAAAGAGAAGAAGGATGGAGCCGTGTCCTTTGGAAATGATGGATCTTCAAATGTTATAGGATCAAGTACTGTCACTCTCGGAAGCAAAGATGTTCTAGCCAAGAATGTTCTATTGGTTGAAAACATGTATCAGAATCTGCTCAGTGTTGGACAAATGTGTGATCAAGAACACACAATACTATTCAACTCCACAAAATGTGAAATCAAGAAAGGCATGTATGGTGAAATTGTGGCTACAACAAGTCGAGCTCTAAACAACATATATGTTCTCAATGAAGCAACTAAAGCATGTCTAATAGCTAAAGAGGATGATAAAATAATTGGTAGCAATGATGATCGACTAAGTAAGAATTTTGCGACAAAGGTGCAAAGTGATTTAGAGATGTCTTTACTTGGATGCAAATTGAGCGTTGACGACTCATCTAAGGATGTGGATCAAAGGTTGTACAGATCTATGATTATTATTCTTCTATATGTAACAGCCTCCCGACCAAATGTTATGCAAGTAGTGGGACAAGTAGCAAGATTCCAAGCAGCACCAAAAGAATCACATATTAAATATTCACCAGCATTGGAATATCTTTGCCAGAAGCTTGGGATTCTCCCAAGTTCTCATTAGATTTTCCTTTTTCAGAATATAAATGGGGAGTGGAAGTGTGTACAGGTCTGCAGGACGGTTGTGTGTTAGCGTGAGTGGAAGTGTGTACAGGTCTGCAGGATGGTTGTGTTTCATGGGGAGTTACCCTTTGACATTGATGTCAAAGGGGGAGAGAATTTTGTAGGAAGAGGTGTCATGATCACAGGGGGAGTACTTGTGTTGCCATCAATGCCAAAGGAGGAGATTGTTGATTAGCGGTTGTCATTGATTTCAACCCAAGCAGCACCAGGGGCTAACCCAATATTGCATGGGAATTTCTACCTACCAAATTAATATATTTTGGGTCAATAATTCTTTAGATGGTTTCTACATGTCGATATTTTTCTGTTGATATATGGCATGCCATGTAATTATTCATGGTTTGAGAGATATTCATGTTTGAAGTTTGTACCCCCAGTTAGTGGGCTAAAACCCCATGGGGTTGGGGCTTGGGTCATTGAAAAGTCATAATTAATATTTTTTAAGCTCCTAGGATCTCTCCCACGTTCACTTCTTGAAGCCCCTCTCAACTTAAGCATTCATATATATTGTGATCTTCATTTCCTCCTTATGCATGGGATTTGGCCATCTGAAATAGGTCATCGTGGCATTTTAACTCTAAATTTTTTTCTACGAAGGCTCAAAAGCTGAAATTTTTATGAGGCAAAGTCGAAATCCTAAGGAAGCTGCAGTAAAAATTTCAGATCAAGTTGCACAATATTGTTGGAGATATCATATGTGGAAATAAGGGTTTTTGCAGGCTCCTAAAATTCATCTCAAAGAAGTGACCTTGGTAAAATAGTCATAACTCTCTCTCTCTGAGTATCAGATTGGAATTACATAAAAAGTAATAGATAGCGTACATTCTGTAGTTTTATCTCTATCAATTTTAGAGGCAAATGAAGAAATAGTGACATGTGGCACGCCATACAAGCACGCTCTGCTGAAACAGTCCATAATTTGGGAAGTGTGAGAAATTGGGTACAACTCTCTCTTGAAGAATCTAAATTGGGTCAGACCTATGGCATTGGAAAGAAGACTCAGAGGACTACTACAAGACCGAAAATCAGATATTGAGGATCTGAAATAACAGAGATACACCAAATTCAATATCGAACTCCTAGAAGGCAAGAAAAAGCTAGATCATGTGTTGTCAAGGGTTGCAAAGGAGCATACTTTCTATGGCAACAAAGAAAAGAAAGGTGCAGTAGAGGGTAGCATGATAAGAGTAGCAATGAAGGTGCGTAACGACAGTAAGAAGTTCATCATATGAAGTCTTCAAGTGGGCAGAACTGCATACAATCATTGTAAAGGTATCATTGTACTTAGTCATTGTAAATACATTATTGTACGAATTGTACTCGTATCTATTTTCCAAGGGTTAAAGAGGGAGTGTTGGGAGGTCTAGGATCATCATTAGGTGGTTGTGTTAATGTTGGGGTTATGGTATAGTATATCTTCTTCTTCTACATCATTCTATATCATTGTAAAGTGGACCATTTTCCTTGGTACGAGAGTCCATTCTTCTTTTATTCTTCTATAGGGTTGTAGGGTGGTGCTAGGGTGAGTTGTAGCTGATTGGGTGTTGGGGCATCCATTCAGTGACTACTGAAGAATCTCGGGTGTTGGAGCATCCATCCAGTGGGAGCTGGAGAAAAATTCTTTTCTAGATTCTAGGAAGTTGGAGCTTTATTTTCAGTTGGAGTTGAAAAGAATTATTAGAAAAGCATTAGGTGGTTTTTGTCCCGTAGTGGGTTTCCACCTTAAAAACTGTGTGCATTTGTGTTCCTCTTGTTTGTTGCTATCATTGTACAAACACTGATAATAATTGAATATTAACTAATTCTCTAATTGAAATAAATATTGATTCACCCCCCGTCTCAGTATTTCCAACAGACCTAACAATCCTCAGCAATCTGGGCACACCTTAAATTAATGCTTTGGCACACACTAACATTTCTTAGCACCCCACATGTCTTGGAACATCATTGTACCTAGAACATCTTGTGATGACACTGACGCCGTAGCACATGGTGGCATGCGCTAGCACAACATGGAAATCTCCTAGCATGTGTTGGTATGCTGCATATAGTCCCTAGCATGCCCTGGAATACCTTGTTTGAATGCATTGACATACATTAGCACTTGGCACGCAATGCCACTTGGCATGTATTGGGACCTATTATTAGTGTGCCTAGCATGCCCCTTTTCAAAAAGATAAACTCTTGACTTATTAACCCTCTTATTGGTTCTTCCTTTTGTTTCCTTGACACATATTGACATACCCTGGCACCTTGTGCCACATCCTTAGCACCTAGCATGTATTGACATATCTTGGCACTATTAATTTTCACATGATATAATTAGCACACCTTGGAACTCCCAAGCACACTTTGGGAATTCTTGACATGCATTTATATTCCCTAGCATGTCTTACCAATGCTTAGCATACCTTGTCACTCCCTCCTTGGCATGACAACTAACACTCATTAACACTAGTCTCTGGCACAGGTTCCTCATATTCATTAACTTCCATGAATTTTTACCTAGTGCTCCCTTAATTTTTTTCCTAGTAATCCTTAACACTCATCAACATGCATTATCACTCTCTAGCACACCTTAGCACTCTTCAATATTCCCTTCCACTTCATAACATGCATAACACTAGTCCCTGACACATATTGGCGCTTGGCATTGGTTGGAGCTTGGAAATTCTTAGCATGATTGGAATGCATTGAGATTCCTTGGTATGATTTGGCATGGTTTAATATTAAATTTATTTGTGATGATCAATTGTTGGAAAGTAGTTGAGAAGCAACAAAGGAATACTTGAAACTTAGAATGCACTAAGACTTTGCACTTGGCACCTATTGCCCCCTAGTGTTGGTGTGCCTAGCATGCCCCTCTTGGAAAAGGTAAATTGATGACTTATTAAACCTCTTATGTGTTCATTTCCTTGTAGTTTAACTTTTTTCTCCCTTTTTTTGTCTTGACAGTCCCTGACACGCATTGACACACCTTTGCACATCTCGGCATGCCTTATCACTTGGCTCATCTTAGCATGTTTGACATGCATTCCCACTCTCTGACACATCAAGGGGGTGAAGAGAGATGTAGTCCTAAAGTAGGTTGAGTACGAGGGCCAAGTAAGGGTTGCTAAAGGGAGGTCATGACCATCCTCAAAGAGTAAGATCATCATGTGAGGGTTCAAAAGAATGTTGCATACCTTAATGATCAGTTTGTGCTAGGAAGTAGGATGGCATATTGTTGGTTCTCTTCTGGCAGATTGAGCTCAAGAGAGGTTTCTCATGAGAATCTGGGCATGTGATTTCAATGGTTTCTTTGTGTGAAGGCCACATCAAATTCTGAAATGTTGAAATTTGCAACAAGAAATAGTGACATTTGAAACCAGAAAGGACAAAAAAACCATATTGGTGAGGAATTTTGATGCACTAGGAGTGAGGAATGTGGGGCGTCTAATTTATTTTTCCCTTAAATAAATTGGAAAATAAATTGTAGTTTCATCTCATAACAACTTGTGTCAGTTAATTAAGTCATGATGACCAAGTTAGCTCAAGAAATTCAAGTACTTGAGGGTCTAATATGAGGCATCTAGAGGGATTCTAATATTTTTGGGGTCCAGTTGAAGTTGATGCATTAGTGGGGTGAAAGTGTAATTAACTCAATTAAATGAGTTAAAATTAGTTTAACTAGTTCTAACTGAGTGATGAGCTAGTGAGAGGTCCAGTGAATTAAATTAGATTTAATTCACAATGAGTGATCAATCATATAACTGAAAATTCGTTATTAATAGTTGCATGCATGTCAGTTTTGAGGAATACCCAACTGAGACAGAGGTTAAAGGGAACATAACTATCAGTTGTATTCAAAGAAAATTTCCCATGTGCAATTATAAAGTCATTGGGATGCCATGATGGATTGCACAATCAAGGAAGATTGATTTTCCTAATTAACAAGGAGTTAATTCCCTAGGAATTGCATGAGCAAGGTAGGCTGAAGTAAGGATGAGAATTGGCTAAGTACTAGACTGAGTTTTCCTAGATCAAAGGGAAACAATTGACAGAGTGCTGGAGAATCTCATGAGAGATTAAGCATTAATGTATTGTTTCACGATTCCTTGACTTAACACACAATAGAGATAGAGGGGTTTTGAGCAGTTTATTTCCCCAAATACATCATGTTGTTGTGTGATTGATAATTTATTTCTCTTACTTATATGTGATTGTGCGATCGTGTTTTGTTTCCGCAAATTGTAGGAAGGATTCAATATCTTGTTTTAGTAGATTACAAGATCAGATTGATTCTCGTTGGTTAGATTTTCTACATGGTATCAGAGCAGGAATTTTTTGGGCGATGAGTTTGCAGAGAATATCTAAATATATTGGTGTAAAATTTTCAAAAAAATATATAATATTTGGATTCCTTGTGAAAATCTACCCAAATGGAAAAAAAATAAAAAATCAGTTGAATCAGAGCTCGGATGAGGGAGATATCATTGATTTAAAATCAACTCTTTTTTAGAAACTTTTTGTAACATCGGAACAATTACACTATGCACAAGTTAAGAACCTATATGTACTTGAGGTACCAGATGCAAGCAAAGCTTTTAGGAGAAAGGTAGAAGTTAGAGACTTGGTGGTTTAGAGGGAGCATAAATTACCTCTCAAAATGCATCCTCATGAGAAGTAGAGAGGAGACCGAGTGGAAGCGTCCACTCAAGCAGAGACCTCCATGGGGGAAAATTTCAAGCCAGATGGGAAGAGGGAGCAGCCATACCTCGAGGTGTATGGTGGGGTGATGTGCAGACATAATCCCAAGATAAGAAATTTGGGCAAGGTCCATTGAGATGGCGTGTCTCATGGATCGAACCTGGCTACGAGGAGCTCACAGTACAACAGTAGTAGGAAGGATCAGTTAGATTGTTGTGGTCAGATGTGAGCAAGACAGAAATTAGAGTGACAGATGTCAAATACTGGAGCACAAATCAGAGTTAGCAACAGTTCAAAGGGCACGGATGCAGATGTCAGTAGCAGCGCAGAGAATCTAGTACTAGACAGGTGCAGTAGTTAGCAGAAGTCAGAAGACTCTGATGACAAATGCATTATACTGATTCAGTTGTTCAGAGGCTATTCAATTTCAGGATTTGTAGGTTCAAACAACACTAGAGAAGTGTATCATGCAGAACATTCCAAAGGTACCGGATGGGGATAGATTGAATTCCTTTCTTGTTGAGAGGGAGTGTTGAAATTTGCAACAAGAAATAGTGAAATTGGCAACTAGAAAGGATAAAAAAAATGCACCCACACTGGTGAGGAATTTTGATGTACCAGGAGTGAAGAATGTGAGGCGTCTAATTTATTTTTCCCTTAAATAAATTGGACAATAAATTGTAATTTCGTCTCATAAAAACTTGTGTCGGTTAACTAAGTCATGATGATTGAGTTAGCTCAAGAAATTTGATTTAAGGTGTTTGAGGTGGATATTGGTGGCCACCCGCTTATTCCACTTGGGCCCTCTCCATTGTCTCTTTCAGTTTTTCAGTTTCCTTAATTATAGCACAATTTACTATTTTTGTCAGTTTTTTGGGTCCTAAACTTCCAAAGCTATTTTGAGGCCCCAAACAACATTTTTTGGGCATGAAAGGTTTCATGATTTCATAGAAATCGCATTAGCAGTTGTATTCCTTGGAGAGATCTTTCTAACGAGGTATCATATGCATCAAATGAAGATAATATGACCAAGTTACGACCTCGAGAAGTTGGCTGCCCAACTTACCCCAACGAGGCCCATAAAATCTTAGTGTTACATCTCCTCGGGTTAGGGTTTTATCTTATTTTTAAATAATAAAAAGACCCTTCATCCTTATTGTAACACAGTTCAAAGGAACATAACTATCAGTTGTATTTATAGAAATTTCCCATGTGCAATTATAGAGTCATTGGGATGCCATGATGGATTGCACAATCAAGGAAGGTTGATTTTCCTAATTAATATGGAGATAATTCCATAGGAATTGTGTGAGCAAGGTAGGCTGAAGGAAGGCTGATAATTGGCTAAGTATTAGACCAATTTTGCCTAGATCAGCAGGATACAATTGGCAGAGTGCTAGAGAATCTCAATAGAGATTAAGCATTGTATTGTTTCATGATTCCTTGACTTAATACAAAATAGAGACAGAGAGTTTTAAGCACTTTCTTCACCAGATACATCTAGTGTTGTGTGTTCGATAACTTGTTTCTCTTACTTATATGTGATTGTGCGATCGTGTTTTGTTTCCACAAATTGTAGGAAGGATTTAGTATTTTGTTCTAGTACATTACAAGATCAGATTGAATTCTGTTGGTTAGATATTCTACATGAAATAAAAAAGAGGGTTGATACCATCTTGCCTTGTGGTGGTTAGTAGGCCACAAGGTCTATAATAAAAACCAACATAAATGGAGGAGGGCTTGCACCATAATTTAGAGCCATAACAAAAGTCAACGCAGGTGTAATATTGATTGAGTTAACCCTAATTTGAGGGTCGACATTGAGATCTGAAGTTCATGTCAAGATTTAGTCAAATAAATTCCCAAAATCTATGGATCCATATGAGCTAGGTCGAGTCTCTTACGGAGGCAAAAGTCATGTTTTTTCTATGTGTGAGTAGGGTTTTTTATACAACAATTAGAAGTACATAAGTATAATGCACTAGTTAGGACAGTTTCCTAGCATGCTTAGTTCATAAGGTATGCCCTTAAGACTGTGACAAATTTACATAGAAGAAGACAGGTTGTGACCCTTAGAGTGAGGTTTATTTATAATGCAATAAAGACCGCAGATCTGGAAGATGGTTTGCAGATTCAGTATGTGTGGAGACAACAGATCCAAAGGAGGGTGGAACCTGAGTAGAAGATTGAACATGCAGAAGAAATGTGCCATATGAAGAATGGATTGACATGCAAAGGAGTTGATTTTGGTGGAATTTCCAAAGAGTTTTAGACAAATATCTGAAGAAACCTATGAAAAATTAGTAAATGGACTATTAGTGGCTGATTTGTCACCCTAGTTCAGTCATCTATAGATTGTTAGAAGTATGATAAGAGGAGTATTTCATATTTATTCATAGATTGGACAACAAATTAGATCAAATTGTCGATACACAAGAACAGTGATCTTGAGACGACTCAAACCATTGTTAGGTGGCAGATTTGAAGAGCCCTAGATGAAGACAATATTGTGGGCCCTAGATCAGTAGAAAGAATTGACCGTGGTTGGGTAGATTGATGGTAGTCCAATTACAGTTGGAGGGTTGTTAGGTTATTGTCAAAGAAGATCCCTGACTCTTATTCTGGTGAAGGACAACAAAATTGGTAGAAGGGTAGGTGTATAGGGCCTAAGGATGTGTAGACTTTGAAGGACTTAAGTAACAGTCAAGTGGGCCAACCAACTAGCCCTAGTTCACTATATTGTAGAGGATTGATTCAGAGAGAAGAAGGGCAGCCTCCATAGCCCTGGACTTCTCATCTTGGAGCTGTAGTATGGAAAAAGTGGGCATACCAAAGAGTTTTTTAAAAATGGAATTGTGAACAACTTGTTACCACTCAAACTGGTAGTGGACCTAAAAGGGGTTCCTAAGAGGGCAACTGCTAGGACAAGGGAAACAATGGAGGCTTAGCCCATTGTCACCATAGCTAAGGCTCCTTTCTCTTCACGGAATTTCATCGATGGGTGGAATCTTGGTAGTTTAGGAACTCACTTGTAGAGTATAGGTCAATGAATAAGTGGGAAGTGACCCTCGAAACCATTTCCCTAAGATAAAATAAAGAGTGGGACTTGCTTTCCTTTTAAGCAAGGGAATTTATCTTCTAGGGAGAGAGGAGGGGATTGAAGGGTTGAGGGAGAAGAAAAAGACTTATGAAGGAAGTTCTCAATCCCTAAAATCCTTTGGGAACTTGGATTCCCAAATGGTCCTTGATGAAAGGCCTTTGACACCAAATGGGACCACATGGGGCCAAGTGGACCCAGCCCAAGTTTGGGGATGGAATTTAGCAACCAATGATGTTCCTATCCTGGACAAGGTGAGGGAAAGGATCAGACAAGATTTTTTACTTCGATAGGTCAAATTGATCCTAAAAGTTTCCATCCTTGGGAACACCTAGGCAAAACTTTATCCTAGAGCTAGGGCTTGAGGTATCCAGAGATTTGTTGTGAAAAATACTAAGAGGGGGGGGGGTGAATCAGTATTTACTGCATAATCAAATCTTTTTACTTTTTCATTCCTTAAAACCCATACGCTACTTTACTTCAGTAAACTAGCGTATATACGCGGATCCCCTTTATGAAACTTGAGTATACACAGAGATCTAGATATGTCATTAATTCTTCACTTAAACCATTCCATCATTTATTCTTCAGATATTCAATAAGAAGTAAACATGTGCAGTAAGAACAGAATAAACCATCACACAAAGCATCACACATGAACACCAGGATTTTTAGGTGGAAACCCAAGTCGGGAGAAAACCACCGCTGCAGTTGCTCAGCCTTTAATATTTTATTATAGAGAAAACATCTTACAACATATGTGCTGGTGCAGACTCTACCAGCACGCAGGCACCCACCTGCGCTCGTTTACCAGCCTCTCCTGGAAGGGAGCTCCAACCCCCTGACTCGTTTACCAGCCTCTCCTGGAAGGGAGCTACGACCTCCCGATCTCGTTTACCAGCCTCACCTGGAAGGGAGCTACAACCCCCTGACTGAAGGCTACAACCCTCAGCACCACCTTGGACCACGTTTCATCAATTTTCACACTGGATCCAACAACTTCAATAGAACACCACTTGCAGGCCACATTTCATCATATTTTCATACTGGACCCTTTCCATACTTTTAAGAACAAACATACATCACCAACAGATACATATAAACACAGATCAGATATCATAAACACAGCAGAACAGCTCAGATATTTCATACCCCTTGCTTCAGCAAACCCTAGTTTGCATACGCGCTTTCCCTTTACTGATGTCGCGTATATACGCGCTTTAGTCTACATCAACCAGCGTATACCTCAATACATATTTCATTGCGCATACGCGCTTTCACTTCATCGAAGCTGCGTATATACGCGCTTCCTCCGCGGCGAAGTAGCGTATAGATCTTCAATCATTACAGAGCAGCATACTTCTTCAAATCAGATATTCAGTCCAGATTTACCCTTTTACTTCAGACAGATGTTCGCCTCATCACAGATCTCATCACTCCATAAACAGATCTAGCAAATATAGATACATTTCAGATCTAGAAATCCCACTTCATCATTTCTTCATAGGTGCATCATAGATTCAGATCTAACATCAAACCTTTACCCTTTCCATACAGATATACTTCACACGCTTTTACTTCAGAGAAGCCGCGTGTATACGCGCTTCCTCCGCGGCGAAGTAGCGTATAGATCTTCAATCATTACAAAGCAGCATACTTCATCAGATCAGATATTCAGTTCAGATCTACCCTTTTGCTTCAGACAGATGTTCGCCTAGATGTTCGCCTCATCACAGATCTAATCACTCCCTAAACAGATCTAGCAAATACAAGTACATTTCAGATCTAAAGATCCCGCTTCATCATTTCTTCATAAGTGCTTCATAGATTCAGATCTATCATCAAACCTTTACCCTTTCCATACAGATATACTTCACAGAGAAGTATTCATTCAAGATCAGACATCTTACTCTCACACATATGATATGCACAATGAATTTCTTCTCCTTATATATGTTTATCCTTTTTCAATACCATGAGCCCCCTTTTTCAATACCATGGACCATAACAATACCATAAGCCCAAAACTACCTGGACGGGGTCAATTAGGCGGATCATTACCCAATACAATGGGTCAATACCATGGTGGTTACCCTTGGTTTTGCACTTTTTGAGCGCTTTAGCCCATACGCGACTTGGCACGTTCTTTTCCGCGTGCATACGCGACTTTCCCTAGGCCAATCCGCGTATACCAAGAAACATACTCTTTTTAATCATAGAATTAGCACATGCTGAATTCCTTTCTTCATTTCCTTCTGTACATACTGTAGATACATCAGATTTGGTTCATCAAACCATATTCTATCAAGCACAACTTCATTAAGTAAGTTGCCATCATCTTCATCAAGTGAGTTGCCATTCAATGACAACACTTAGCATCATATTGCTAACTAACATCATATCACATCAGACACTTAGCATCATATTGCTAACAAACATCATATCACATCAGATTTACATCGTTTACCAAGTCCATCAAGTCAAGCATAACTTCATCAGGTGTATTTCCATCAAGGACAACACATGTCAACTGTCACATGTCTTCATCTTCATTTAGTGGGTTGCCATCAAGGACAACACTCTGCATCATATTTCCAACAATCTCCCCCTTTGGACTTGATGGTAACCACGATGGTGTTTGGTTACCACAACAGATGGATACATTAATAATACAATGACACCATGTCATTCTCCCTATTTGCCATGTCACTCTCTCCATTTTTGGCATCATTCAAACACCATGTCACTCTCCCCCTTTGACATCAAGGGCAAAGGGCACATCATTATCTTCATTCAAAACACCATGTCACTCTCCCCCTTTGACATCAAGGGCAACGGGCGGATTAAAACCAACATACTCTCCCCTTTTTCTCCTCATGTGGAAGAAACGTGTTGCAGATCTGATATAAACTGAAGTGACCAAACTCCCCCTGAGTTCATGCTGGAGCTTCAATCATATTTTTCAATGAAGTACATGACTCTATGAACTTCCTATCACCAAAGACTCATACTTACATCAAAGATCCATTCAAGTGGATTTTCATATGAGACTCAACTACCCAACTGAGTGGGTTTACAAATTTGACTCAGCTACCCAACCAAGTGGGTTTACAAAAATGACTCAGCTACCCAACCAAGTGGGTTTACAAACTTGACAAGTCCTTACAAGACTGAAAATTACAATTTACATCATGGGTCTCTACATGACCTTTTCATCAAACTACAAATATAGATTTTAAGACTAACACCAGAAAGTCCTCAAGAAAGAGAACATATTTCAGAACCATCATAATGCCAATACTGCATTATACTCAGCAACGCTAATGCTCCCCCTGAATCTGTGCAACCAAGCAATCTTTCCAAATGACTAAGGCTCCTCCTTAGTTTGTGCATCCTGAAAACCTCCATCATCAAATCATCAAGGCATCTTCATTAAAACATTAGAAACATAATTATGAGAGCTGGAACACCACCAGAGATACCAAACAGTATCAGAGATATCAAACAGCATTTGCAGCTGTGCTGAAGAGAGCTGAACCAACCAAAAATTGTCAGCAATCAGTCATACGCGGTTTTCTTTGCAGGAACTTGCGTATATACGCGACTGTGTTTCAGGAAACCCGCGTATCCAAAGACATCTTCTAAATTTCAACCAGATCTGATTTTCTATGAGGAACAGACAATGTTCAGCTTCTTTCTGAGATATTTGACTGCTTCCCTCGACTACAGATATAACAGAATAGTGTAGTTGTGTCTTCAAGCGTCATCCAATGGTTGTAGCATAAGCCCATTAGTAGCCAAGCCTTCAGATCCTTTGCAGCATCAATACATTCTTTCCAAGAGAAATTATCATACCAGAACAACATCTTCAGATATGTGTCAAGCAATCATCCATGTGGTCCAAAATCACCATGATCTTCAAGATTAAACATGAAGTAACATATGTAGGCAAAAGATCTCAACCATATTAACAAACTCTGCATGATTTCTTCTTATTTCTGAATCAATCGACATCCAACTCATCCATGTGTGAACACAGAGGATAATTAACAGCAACAAGGGCTCAAAAACTCATCATGTACCAAGTCATCATCATTTGAGTATGAGTATCACAAAGACCAAAGAATAAGCAATCATATTGCCAACAATGCAATAATTAGTATTCAACCTGCTACTCCCCCTAAACCAGTGCTCCTTCTTAACTTATGCAATCTGAAACACCTTCAACAGCCAGTAATCAGCAAAAATCTCTGCATGATCTGAAATATAAGGCTTTCATCTCACCAATGAATGCTCTTCATCATAAAGCAACCAGGTTTCATCCATAATCTTCAACACAAGAGCCCATGTATCATTTCATTATCATGAGTATAACCAGAATGATGCTAACAGTGCAATCATCAACAGTCAGACTGATGCTCCCCCTGGACCTCTGCTCCAGATCTTCAGCTATCAGATAAATTCTCTTATCATCAATGCATACGCGACTGTGTCTGATTAAACTCGCGTGTATACGCGAATTTTGTGAATAGAACCCGCGTATGGAAAGTGAAATATAGAAAATTTCACACCTTCATCTCCTCCTGCAAATTTACCTTCTGTTCCTGTCTTTTCTTTACACCAGATGCACTGTCAGAAATCCATATAACCAAAGTAATCAAATCAACCATGAGAGTCATCATGCATTGCTCCCCCTGTGACGATACATTACAAAATCTCATAATGTATCCCACATCATTCCTGCAGTCAATCAGAGAAGTAATCTTCAGAAGCATATGACTGCAGTAGGGTCAGTATTCCCTACGTTTCTGACCGGTCTTCCTTCTTTCTCCAAATTTGCTTGAACTTTCTACTTGTGTGATGGAGCTTATCCACTTTCCCAGATCTGTTCATCCTGCATTCTTTTTCTACATGTCCATACTTGTTACAAGCATAACATCTCATGTGACCAGAAAAATAAACATAAGAATCATGATGAGTATTTCTAATCTTCCTCCTTTTACAATTAGCTGCTTTATGTCCATACATGTTACATGAGAAACAATATCCCCTGAAGAAACTAGAGTACCTTTCTGAGTAGAACCTGTTTGTTTGAGACTGAAATGATCTGCTTCTACAATTGGCTGCAACATGCCCATAATTATGACATTTAAAACATTCAACATTCTTGAATGAATTCCTTTGAGATTTCATCATTGTTGATTGACCTTTTGTTTGTTTCGACTCTTCAGGTTTTGCATTGACTTCCTTTGAATCTTTAGCACTTCCTTGTGAACTAGATTCTCCTTTAACAGTTTCATGGAAACCAAGACCATGTTTGATAGCAGGAGAACTTTGATTACTCAGAATATTGTCCAAGATGTTAGTACTATCATGAAACCTCAAAAGTTTAACTTTTTCTTCTAATTTACCTTTGAGAATGTTTACCTCAACCTCCAAGTCTTGACATTTCTTTGTCATGCTTTCCTCTTTCCTTTTTCCATCTTCTATTTGATCCTTCAGATTTAGAATCTCTTCTTTCAACCAATTTCCGTTTTCTTCACATGTTTGTTGCAGCTCTTCATTCTTCTTCTTTGATGCTTCGAGATCTACTTTCAAGGATGTGTTTTCTGCTTCAAGTTCTGCATTCTTCTTATTTGATTTATCCAGGTCTTCTTTGAGGGAAATGATTTCAGCTTCAAGTCTTGCATTCTTCTTGTTGGATTTTTCGAGACCTATTTTGAGGGAAATGATTTTTGCTTCAAGTTCTTCATTCTTCTTATTTGATTCTTCAAGATCTGCTAGTAGAGAGATGATTCCAACTTTAAATTCTTCATTCTTCTTGTTTGATTCTTCAAGATCTGCTTGCAGACGTTCTATGATAGACCAGATTTTTGCTCCAAGTTCTTCAGTTTCAGATTGTAGAGGTTCCTCATTCTTCTTACTTCCCATTGTTACGGATCTCCTTCAAGCGATCAAGCTTCTGCAGAAGGACCTCCTCTGATACCAATTGTTGGGAAAAATACTGAGAGGGGGGGGGGTGAATCAGTATTTACTGCATATTCAAAATTTTTTACTTTTTCATTCCTTAAAACCCATACGCTACTTTCCTTCAGTAAACTAGCGTATATACGCGGATCCCCTTTATGAAACTAGCGTATACACAGAGAACTATTTATGTCATTAATTCTTCACTTAAACCATTCCATCATTTATTCATCAGATATTCAATAAGCAGTAAACATGTGCAGTAAGAACAGAATAAACCATCACACAAAGCATCACACATGAACACCAGGATTTTTAGGTGGAAACCCAAGTGGGGAGAAAACCACCGCTGCAGTTGCTCAGCCTTCAATATTTTATTATAGAGAAAACATCTTACAACATATGTGCTGGCGCAGACTTGACCAGCACGCAGGCACCCTCCTGCGCTCGTTTACCAGCCTCTCCTGGAAGGGAGCTCCAACCCCCTGACTCGTTTACCAGCCTCTCCTGGAAGGGAGCTACGACCCCCGATCTCGTTTACCAGCCTCACCTGGAAGGGAGCTACGACCCCCTGACTGAAGGCTACAACCCTCAGCACCCCTTTGGACCACGTTTCATCAATTTTCACACTGGATCCAACAACTTCAATAGAACAACACTTGCAGGCCACATTTCATCATATTTTCACACTGGACCCTTTCCATACTTTTAAGTTCAACTATACATCACCAACAGATACATATCAACACAGATCAGATAGCAGAAACACAGCAGAATAGATTAGATATTTCATACCCCTTGCTTCAGCAAACCCTAGTTTGCATACGCGCTTTCCCTTCACTGATGTCGCGTATATACGCGCTTCCGTCCACACAAACCAGCGTATACCTCAGTGTATATTTCATTGCGCATACGCGCTTTCACTTCATCGAAGCTGCGTATATACGCGCTTCCTCCGCGGAGAAGTAGCGTATAGATCTTCAGTCATTACAGAGCAGCATACTTCTTCAGATCATATATTCAGTTCAGATCTACCCTTTTACTTCAGACAGATGTTCGCCTAGATGCTCGCCTCATCTCAGATCTAATCACTCCATAAACAGATCTAGCAGATACAAGTACATTTCAGATCTAAAGATCCCACTTCATCATTTCTTCATAAGTGCTTCATAGATTCAGATCTATCATCAAACCTTTACCCTTTCCATACAGATATACTTCACAGAGAAGTATTCATTCAAGCTCAGACATCTTGCACTCACACCGCTCATTTGCACAATGAATTTCTTCTCCTTATATAGGTTTATCCTTTTTCAATACCATGAGCCCCTTTTTCAATACCATGGACCAAAACAATACCACAAGCCCAAAACTACCTGGACGGGGTCAATTAGGCGGATCATTACCCAATACAATGGGTCAATACCATGGTGGTTACCCTTGGTTTTGCACTTTTTGAGCGCTTTAGCCCATACGCGACTTGGCACGTTCTTTTCCGCGTGCATACACGACTTCCCTTAGGAAAATCCGCGTATACAAAGAGACATACTCTTTTCATCATATTTTGAGCACATTCTGAATTCCTTTCTTCATTGCCTTTTTGTACATACTGTAGATACATCATATTTTCTTCATCAGGAACATATTCTATCAAGCACAACTTCATCAAGTAAGTTGTCATCATCTTCATCAAGTGGGTTGCCTTTTAGGGACAACACTTAGCATCATATTGTCAACAAACATTATATCACATCAGATTTACATCATTTACTAAGTCCATCAAGTCAAGCATAACTTCATCAGGTGGATTGCCATCAAGGACAACACATGTCAACAGTCGCATGTCTTCATCTTCATTCAGTGGGTTGCCATCAAGGACAACATCCTGCATCATATTTCCAACACACCTTGACACTCATTTTCATTATTGGTGGGTTGTCTCGCGTTGGTTAACGGTATACATCATTGACCAGTAATCCAACGATTTCTCACATGGTGAAGCTTGACTCATTTATTCCCATTGTGTAGAATTGTGCGTGAGATGGAGTAGGACCTTAGGTTGCATCAACATCTTTGATTTCACTTTTGACGGTCCATTAGGTTGCGGTGATAGCTGCCCTTATATGTTGCGGTTCGGCACGGCCAACATCCTATATGTTGGCTCTCGAGTTGCATGATTGTACCATGAGTTCCACCCCTTATGATTTGGTACTTGGAGATTCAGTTACTTATATGATCAGACATCCAGTTGCAGCATCATTGATCAGCTTTCTATATGTGATACTTGGACATTGATTCAGACTTATACTTCTGGGCCATGCTAAGATGATTCATTGTGTACTTTCAGTTCAACTATACTTATATACATTTTGGATCTATTATGTACTTTCCATATGATGTATTTTTTACTAAGCATGGGTATGCCCGCCTCAGCATGAGTTGACTCTCTGCTTTCTTTCATTGGTTTTTGGCAGGCTAAAATCTGGTGAAGTCCTCTCTTGTCCTTGCGAAGTTCTTTCTATGTGCATAATACATTTCGGCCATCATGTACCCCTTGTGACCTCATATATTAGGGGGCATCTGTTATAGCATCATTTTTCACCCTCATGTGATTCATGATTGTCTTTATGGCTTTGGGCACCCATTCCTACAGACTTGAACAAAATTCACTAAAAAACAGTGTTAAAATTCCCATACGCGGGTATGCCCAGACTTTTCTGCGTGTATACATGAGTCCACCTGTACTTTTCCGTGTATGCTATTAAAATCATTAAAAAATATATAAAAGTTCCCTATTTTCAGGCTGGGTTGATGGTTACTCCAGTAGTTTAACCACCCCAGCACGTGGCCAACTGTTTCCAACTAATTGAAACTACTTTGAGGGAGTATAAAAGCCCCTCATGTGCATGGCCTAAGGGAGAGAGAAATTTTATAGATATTATACTCTGTTGGAATCCCAATTCAAGTTTGATTCCCCGTGCCTCCTGCACTTTCCCAGATTTATACAAGAAACCCTTGTTTCCTGGAGATGTTCATCCGTTTATATGCCATCTCGAGTGCACAAGTCTTGAAAGTATCTTAGTGAGGCAAGGGCGGGACGGATCCGGACGACGGTCTGCTCGAAGATCATGGAAGGATTCAGGTGATCTCTCCACTCTTTACTTCTGTACATGTTGTTCGTAATAATGAAGAACCATCTTGTTCCTGAACCTATGTGTTAATGTTTACTTGTATATGTGAAAAGATTATCATTTAAGCATTTATTATGGTTTATATAATGTTTCACATGGATTGCACTAAGGTTTAGAAGAAGTATATGTTGTACAAATAGGTTTCCGTGCATGTTCTTTCTTGTTTTCCAGGTTGAAGGAGGAAGAAGGGTTGCTGGGGGTTTTGACCCTGCAGGATCTACATCAAACGTAGGACTATGGGTAAGTTCTACTATCATTGTTATCTAGTTTTTTAGCATTCAAGTGTGGTTGTGTGTGAGTCCTTCTGAATAGCATGCCCTGATCTATGGAGGTTTTGACCCAACAAACCTCTAGGGTGATTTTTCCCGAAACAATTGTATTAATTAAACTTTGAGTTTATCACGGCCTGTTATAAGGTTTAAACCATATCATAAAACAAACTTTGCTCCGAGCACTATATTCACGAGACCATGTCCCACACGTTTAAACGCCACCCAACACATATAAATTTTTAAATAAATTTTCGCGCCGTTTTTTGTTAAGATCTGCTACCATAGCCCGTTGGTCGGGCCGTTGGTTTGTGTTCACCTTGACCCGGGGTCGAACCACACCGCGACCAAACAATAATTTTAAACGCCAATGAAATTTCATTCCATTCCTCCTTGGGGCCACATGGCGGCCTCCGGGTTGGCCACGTGGTGCCCTGTAATTGGCCACCTATGGAATATTCCACAGAATATTCTGTGGAATATTCTTTTTTTAATAAATTTTTTTTTTTATAAAGTCAATTTTTGGCCATTTTTTAATTGAAATTGGCGAACTTCAAAACTGAATATCTTCTTCATACGGTGTCGGTTTTTAGTGTCATTTGCGTCTACAGGATCTTTTTTCCGAGCTCTTTCTAGTCGATCTAGTTTGGACCAATTCTGAGCAACTTCATTTTTGAGCATTTTTCTACAAGGGACTTGATCTCCTGATCACACCTCCCAAATGGGAAGTTGTTCGACCCTCAAAAGCTTTCAATTACCTGTTAAGAAGGTGAGGATATAGCCTCCTCACCTATTCCAACTCCATCCACTTTTCTTTGCTTGGTTTACTGCCTTTTAAACCAACCCTTAGATAATCAACATCTCCCCTTCTTGAAGTGTGTGTCCTTCTATCAATGATTGCATCTTCTTTCAACTCATCCAAAAATTCTGGCTAGAAATCTTCTATGGATGGTAGCTAAACATGATTTTTAGAATCATCAATAAGAGGAGGTTCATACAAACGTAAATTTTCCACATTAACAATGGAATACATTTGCATGTATGAAGGAAAATCTAGTTGAAAAGCATTATTTCCAACTTGTTTAAGGATTTTGAATGGACCATAACGAATAGGCTTCAGCTTTTTACCTTCTCCTTGCATTCTATCCTTACTTATATGCAACCATACCTCATCTCCTTCCTGAAACTTGTGATCAATTCTATGTTTTTCATGTCTTTCTTTGTACTTGCCTTGACTCTTTTCAAGCTGTTATTGAACTTGTTGATGAATGAGCTGAATTATTTCAATGAACATGCAAGCTTTGTCAATGTCACTATGCCCATCAATGGCAATATCCTTCTCAAGAATGAAGTCTAATTGTGACTTAGGCAAATATCCAAAACAAGCTTCAAATGGCGAATTATTTGTAGAAGAGTGCTTGGCCCAGTTGTAAGAATGTTGAATGTAATGCAAATGCTCATCCCAAAGCTTGGGATGCTTGCTGCAATACCCTCTCAAAAGATGCACAATGGTTCTATTCACTACCTCTGTTTGGCCATCTGTTTGCGGATGGAAAGCAGTACTCTCCTTCAACTTGGTGTCCATCATCTTCCATATATTGGACCAAAAATTCCCAACAAATCTGGAATCCCTGTCACTAACAATAGAAGTAGGCAAGCCATAATGAACCCATACATGTTGAAAATATAATTCAGTAGTTTTTTTCAGCAGTTATAGTTTTCTTACATGGCATAAGAATACACATCTTTCTGAAATGATCAACTACTACAAAAAGATAATCATGTTGCTTTCTAGATAATGGTAATCCCCCAACAAAATCCATAGAAACACTTTCCCATGGTCTAGAAGGTACCGAAAATGGCATATACAATCCAAGATTCCTATTGCTAGGCTTGCTTGTAGCACATAATGAACAACCTCTAATGAAACGTGTAACACTATCTACCATGCGAGGCCAATAACAATACCTCTGCAGATGTGCCACCATTTTTCTTACACCGAAATGACCAGCAATAAGAGACGAATGAGCTTCTCTCATCATGCTTAATCTCTCTCCCTGTGGTATACATAACTTTCCCAAGTGAAACAAAAAATTATTATGCAAATGATAATAATTCTCCTCAACATGATTCCCTTTACTCAAGTTAGCATACACCTCTTTAAAATATTCATATGATGCATACTGTTATATGTAGCTTTCATGCACAATATAATCATTCTTAAGCAAAATACTAGCACTAATAATAGGCCTTGAAAGCATATCAACAAATTTATTGAGAATACCTTTCTTGTACCTTATTACCAATTGAAATTGTTGTAGGAAACCCATCCATTTGAAATGTCGTGACTGCTGCAATTTACTTTGCGATTGCAAATACTGTAAAGGTTGATGGTCGGTATGCACAATTGTTTCTTTGCCCATCAAATAGTGCTTCCACTTTTTGACACTTTGTACCAATGCATACAACTCCTTATCATATGTAGGATAATTCACAACAGCACCATTAAATGTCTCAGAATGAAAAGAGATAGGCTTACCATGCTGTAAGAGAACTGCACCCATGGCATAATCACTAGCATCTATCTGAATCTTGAATGGCTGTCTCAAATCTGGTAATGCAAGAACCGGAGCTGAACTGATCTTTTCTTTCAAATATTTGAAAGCTTTTTGTTTCTTACTTCCCCATTAGAAACCACGCTTCACACTTGTCACTGCATGCATAGGAGCTGCTATGGCAGAAAAGTTAGCAATAAACTTTCTCCAATACTGAGCTGCACCCAAAAAACTTCTTACCTCTGTAATGGACTTGGGAGTAGGCCAATTTAAAATATCTTATACTTTGGAAGGATCAATTCTCAAAGCACCTCCACCTACTATGTGTCCCAAATAAACCAAAGAAGTCTTTCCAATTCACACTTTGACATCTTAAGAAATAACTGATTTTTCTTCAAAACATCAAGTACTTTACTGACATGAATGACATGATCTTCTCTTGTCTTGCTAAAAATCAAGATGTCATCTAAGTATACAATAACAAAATCATCAAGAAAAGGACGTAAGACATCATCCATTACCCGCATGAAAGTTGTAGGTGCATTACACAAACCAAACGGCATCACAAGCCACTCAAAGAGTCCTTATTTGGTTTTAAGAGATGTCTTCCAAATGTCACTTTCTTCAATTCTTACTTGATGATAACCACTTCTTAAGTCTAACTTAGTGAAATATCTTGCATCTTTCAGCTGATCTAACAAATCATCTATTCTTGGAAGTGGGTAACGATTCTTT
Organism: Pinus albicaulis; assembly: GCA_034641835.2. Lineage (NCBI taxonomy): Eukaryota > Viridiplantae > Streptophyta > Pinopsida > Pinales > Pinaceae > Pinus > Pinus albicaulis. The sequence continues at coordinate 899,190,067 of CM076572.1, read as the reverse complement.
ACCGTTATCTTGTTCAAAGCTCTGAAGTCAACACACATACACCAAGTTCCATCTTTCTTCGGAATCAACACTATCGGTGACCCACATGGTGAAGTGCTTGGCCTTATGAAACCCTTGTCCAACAACTCTTTAATCTGCTTCTTTATTTCAGCATTCTCCATAACATACATGCGATACATGCCTATGTTAGGAAGAGGACAATCTGGATTTAAATGGATTTCATGTTGAATCTCCCTTTTAGGAGGCGAACCTGTTGGTTCCTGAAACATCTCATGATGTGCATCAACTACATCATATAAATCAGATTTAAGCTTTGCATCACAATTTTCAAATGACTCATGTTTCACATCAACCTTTGGCTTGACCATAAGAATTACAAAACTCTTGAATTGACTAGCCTTTTTACTTGTCCTGCATTTACCATTGCAAAATTTGTCTTCTTGCGATGAGCTCTGACAATAAACTCCTTTCCATCTTTGAAAATATGATATTTTTTTTCATGGCGATAGAAGATCGCTTTCCTGTCAAACAAGTAAGGACTTCCCAAAACAATACCAGATATATCAAGTGGCACCACATCAAGTTCAATTGTGTCAATAAAGTGTGCAGTTATTGCAAAGCGCAATATGCACTTCCTTGAGACTTGCAAGTTGGCATCCTTGCATATCCACCCAAGTGGATAAGGCTTCGGATGTGGAATGGTCTCAAGTTTAAGCTACTTGACCAAGTCTTCAGATATGAGGTTAGCTTGTGACCCACTGTCAAATAGTGTGTCAATTTCGGTATGTTTTGAAACTACCCTCACATGGAACAGTTCAATTCTTTCTTCCTCATTAGGAGCTTGTGTATGACAGTTTAAAGAACTAGCACTTGCTTGAGTTTCAATTTCCTTCCCTTTCAAAATTTTCAAACCCATGGCTGCAATTTTTGTTTCGTCACCTGAATCATGACCTAAATCTTGTGGTGTAGTTGTAGTAGCTGCATTTTTCTTCTTTCCCTTGGTTTTTTAAAACTGGTTTCTTTTTTCAGGATGAAGTTTCCAACAGTTTTTCTCTTCATGGCCACTCTTTGAACAATTTTTACAAATGACCTTTTCACCCTCTTGTTTGATAGATGCATTTTTCTTTCTTTTTCCTTTGTTTTTCTCTTTTTTCTTTCCTTTGAAAGTCTTGTTTCTACCCTCATCAAAATTATTCTTTCCTCTAGCTTCTAAATGTGTAGCCTGCACACAGACTTCATCTAAGTTGGTAGGATTGAACATTAGGATAGTATTTTTAAGGTAAGTGTGCAAACCTCCTATGTATTTCAACAAGGTGTCTTGACTTTGTAAGTCTACTCCAAGTAGAAGTGCTCTCCTTCTAAACTCTTGGGTATAATCTTGCACATTTTGACCCTTAAGTTGCCTAAACTTTTTCCAATTCATGATTTCTTTCTGAATATCAGCAAGAGGATTAAACTGTTTCTTAATAGCTATAATAAAATCATTCCAAGTTAGAGTTATCTTACCATGCTTTTTTATTTCCTCCTTAGTCTTGGCTTCCCACCAAACCAAAGCTGCTCCATCCATTCTCAAAGAGGCTAATTGGATTTTTATGTCATCATCATGCAAATTTTGAATCCTTAGATAGACTTCCAGATGTCTAATCCAGTTATCCAATTTTTTTGCATTCACATCACCATTAAACATCGACAACTCAAACTTTACATCAAGCTTTAACAAAGGATTTTTAAGAGATGTTTTTGTTTTGTGTGACTGATTAACAGAAGTAGAAGAGGATGATGTGGAGGATGAGGATGACGATGGAGATGGTGGATCACCATTTCCTCCATTCCCTTTCTTAGACTCATCTTTGTCTTTCTTCCCTCCTGAATAATCTCCTTCTTCTCTTTGGTTTCTAGACCCTTCTCCAGCAATCCTATCATTTCTCTCCTGGTATAGGATCCTAACCATCCCAGTCATGTCCAAGAAAGATTTTCTAAAGACTCTTTCTTCTTCCTTGGGATCCATTTCCTCATGTACTTCTCCTTCTCTGGAAGACATGTTTGTGGCTGATTCTAAGGATAATGAGGATGAAATGGAAGGTGGATATAATGGCACTCTAGCCCTCCTTGGTTGAGGATTAACTTTTTCTCTAACCAATTGACCTTCCCCTCTTTTCAATTTCAGCCTAGTAAGCATCAAATTTTGCAGAATAACACAATCTTCTTGCACAAATTTCACAAAATCTTAAGCAAAACCTAGAGCTCCGATACCAATCTGATCTGAAATTGTAAGAACAAAGTATTTCTTATACAGAGATTTACAGTAGGGGGCTTTTACTGGTTATTTCACCTTTACTAGAAAGGATGAAACTAGAAGCTTCTGGCCCACAAACTGGCTCTACCTAAAGAAATAAAATGTAAACACTGAAATAGATCCGATTAATGAAAGTATTTTTTATGTTCAAAGTATTCATTAATCAAAATTTTATGTTTGAATAAGCAAGTTTAAGTATTCTGCAAATGAAGTAATGTGGTTTGAATATGAACTAATAAGTTTTGTTCACTGTATAAGTCTTCTTGGGAAAAGTGTACATATGAAAAGTTACTATTTAATGTAGCAAAAACTGAAATAATACATCAGAAATACACAGCATGACAGAAAGAATTTTTTTAAGCAGTTCACCTCTCTCTTGGGCTACCTCTGCTGGGTCCAAAAGCCTCTAATTAGGCTTTTCCCTTTTTCATTAATGCTCAAAATATGAATTACACTGTGTAGAAAGCCTCAAAAGGAAAAATGAGCTGCAAATTCAGAAATAGAAGGCTGAAACCAGTATAAATCGACTATTCATTCACCTCCATTGGATGAGTATAGTCCAAAACAGTTGATCTTTCATTAGGCCCTAGTGGCTCCACAACCAAAATCACTAGAAAAATAACTTATAGAGTGCCCTGATGGCTCTGAAAACACTCCCAAAAGCTACGGAATGCTTCAATACCCAAAAATTAAAAAAAATTCGTCCCCAATGGACTTCCCTAGCCAAAGTTATGGCTAACTGAAGTTTTCCTAGATTCACTCCAGCTAAGTCTGGCTAACTGCCAGATAGCCCGACAAAAATGGAGTTAGGCGCTGAATTTGGGGGACCGCCGAATCTTCCGCCAGTCATGGGGGGCTGAAGAATAGGTTCCACATGACCAATCGTCAGATTGTATTAATTAAACTTTGAGTTTATCGCGGCCTGTTATAAGGTTTAAACCATATCATAAAACAAACTCCGCTCCGAGCGCTATATTCACGGGACCACGTCCCACACGTTTAAACGCCACCCAACACATACAAATTTTTAAATAAATTTTCGTGCCATTATTTGTTAAGATCTGCTGCCATAGCCCGTTGGTTGGGCTGTTGGTTTGTGTTCGCCCCGACCCGGGGTCGAACCACACCGCGACCAAACAATAATTTTAAACGCCAATGAAATTTCATTCCATTCCACCTTGGGGTCACGTGGCGGCCTCCGGGTTGGCCACGTGGCGCCCTGTAATTGGCCACCTGTGGAATATTCTTTTTTTAATAAAAATATTTTTTATAAAGTCAATTTTTGGCCATTTTTTAATTGAAATTGGCGATCTTCAAAACCGAATATCTTCTTCATACGACGTCAGTTTTCAGTTCCATTCATGTCTACAGGATCGTTTTTCCGAGCTCTTTCCAGTTGATCTTGTTTGGACCAATTCTAAGAAACTTCATTTTTGAGCATTTTTCTACAAGGGACTTGTTCTCCTGATCATCCAAGGAGCTACCATCCCCAGCTGGAGCCGATGTTAGTGTCAGTATTTGCATCCTACCATAAATGATCAAAATATACTCTTTTCATCTTCATTTTATGGGTCCCACTCATAAATTTTTTATCATTCCACTAGGTCATGCAAAACATTCACTCACTAATGGTAGCCCTATTCATAAAACCTGACTCTCCCTCAAAAGTTCACATTTGTTGGCCAACCTTCATGTATTGCTGAGCATAAATTAGCCTTGAAAGCTTATTTCACTATGTCATTATTTCAGTCAAAGTCAACATGAATTCTGGTCATTCAAGGTCCATTTAGGTCACTAGGTTTCATTTTTCAAGGTTCAATAATACTCCATTTCATCTCAATAAGGTCAGAAAAAATGTGTGAGTGATTGAATAATACTTCTGTATCATTTGAAGAATATTTTTCAGCATTTAAATATGATTTTTAAAAGGTTTTAATTATGGTTTCAAAATATGATTTTCATACCAAAGTGTAATTTTATTCAAAACAGAGATGTAATTTGTTTTTATTTTTTATGTAATTTTATGCTCATTATATGTAATAAGTATTGTCCCAAGTTTCCAACTCAAACTCAAATTCCAAACTGAATATCAACAAATTAAAAATGTAAAGAGTGCCAAACTTCAGCACATCAAACTGCAAAGAAGAAAATTAAAGTGAAAAAGGTATTCAGCAAAGTTTTCAAAGGTGAAATAAAACATTAGAAAAGTGTGTTTTAAATTAAAATATTAATTTTATTCAATTGTAAAAGCCTTATTGACATCAAATTCAAACTCATTTTTCTCCTACCATCGTTGAGCACACTCCAAGAGGGAAAAATTTGAATTTCTAGGTGAAAATTTGCAAAAACCATAGTGGAGTGTAATATTCCAAATCTGGAATTTTCTACAACAATAAGAATACCCTAAGGATTACAAATTTGGATAGCAGCAAGTGATCAACTCATATAATTTATTTAAACACATAGATTCAATAGAACAATCACAACAACAAACTATGCATTTTTACAATGTCACCAAGTGGGGAAAAGTAGCAGTTTTAGCCCCAAAAAAATTATTTTCTTAATATTGAGTTATAATAGTGAAAAATAATGGTTTTTTCCCTTAGAATATGCAATATATGACATGCATGAAAAATAGTTTCAGAAAAAAATTCCTTTATCTTAGTTAAACAGGTTTCCCATGCTCAAAACAACTTAAAATTGACAAAACCCCAAGACTGCAAAATTCTGGAGCTATTGCATAAGAGAATGCACAGTCTAATAGAGGTTAAACTCAAAAAATAGAGAAATATATCTGATATTATTATTATAATACTCAATGAGGCATAAAACAAAAATCCAATCTCTTTTATACAAATCCAAGAAGACCTAGAAAGGGTTTCTTGATAGAAAAGATATACAAGAGAAAGCTGCTGCAAATATGTGGCTGAATAATGTTGTAAGGCTGAATTTTTGCATATGATGGCTGAACATGAAAATAAATGGCTGTAGATGCTTCCTCTAGCTTTCCCAAAGAAAGGCTGATTCTCCTCTTAGGAAACTAGCTTCTCAAAATGGGGTTTTGACCCCTCCCACTTCACACCTTAAGAAATAACGCAGTTTTCTGAAGGGACTACATTTTTTATAAAGGTAAGTGCTTGGCCCAACACTTGATAGTGGAAAATTAATATCATAAGTCTCCTCTTAGATTTCTCAAGCAATATCTCCAAGAAAGAGTAGGGAATCCCCACCCAGGAAAACCCTTGCACTAAGCAGTGCAGAAACTTAGCTAAACAACCAAGTATGCAGGAAGTCTAAGTAGACCACATAAAAATATAATCTCCAATATTTCCAAATGCTTTCCATCTCCTTAATTATATAATTGATGAGCTTCCCCACCAAGGGTCCCACCCACTATGAGGTTTATTACATGCAAAGGCTCCTCCACAAAAGCTGTGCTATTCATCAAGATGGTGCAATGTATCTAGACAGCTTTGTTGACTTAGTCAACCTTGACTAATTCTTCACGCCCTGTCCCTTTTCACACTCAAGATGCCTTCATTTTATCTAGTTGTATTGATCTCTATTCACATTGAGCTAGCTTTATTTAGAATCGACTTTCTTTGAGAATAAATCATGTTGACTTGGTCAAACTTGATCTTGTCCACATAGTTTAGACCTTGTTCACACATGTGGATGCTTGAACTGATTATTACATGATCCCCTTTCACATTAGGAAGGAGTTTTATTCATATTTGAGCAAATTATGAGCCTCCTTGCCCATTTATTCATCAATCTAAGTTTTAAGAGAAAAATTAATATTCCCATTAGCTGAAGCTAATTTAGGAATATTGCAGTTTCCCCCTCCCAAATGTTGCTTGTCCTCAACCAACTGCAAGGGTGCTGCAAAATCTCCCCTCTTCCTCTTGTGGCCCTCTCATCCCATAGTCTCCTCATTGCTTCAGAATTTCTGCAAAAATTCCATCTCCCAATGGCTCCTCCCAAGTGTGCAAGTTGGCCTTTAATGAATAAAACCAATGGCTCTCATCATGAAAGAATTGAAGCTTGTTATGGAAACCTTCTTGCTGATCCATGGACTTCTCAAGATAGAAGTAATGACAATCATGGAGAATTTCATCATCAATGGAGGCCTCCCTCCTCTATGTTATCATCCAAATAAAATGAATCACCTTCCAACTTGGTAATTCATAGAAAAGCTCCTCCCAATTGCTCATGAGAGGCATGCCCCAAGTGCTCCAACAAAAAATATGGTCCACATCATAAAGAAACAAGTGGTATGCAATGGTGGCCATATAGTTTCTCATGCTCCCCTTGGAACATGTAGTGCAGAAAAAGTAGGGACTCTCTTCCCCCAAAGACACACCCAACAAATGTGTCTCTCCTCCAACCATGTTCCCAACAAAAATAAGAACATCTTCAGCATGTGGGATCATAAGTAAGATCGTGCTAGCTGCCATATACAATAAGGGACAAGGACAATGGTCCCTCATGTGCAACCAACGTAGTTTTCCTCCTAACTTCCATAGAATATGATATGACAAGTGTTCTCCCCAACACTTTTTTGCTGCCCCACCATTCTTGCATGCTTGGTGAAGGTGTATGATGGTTGGTGTTGATGAATCACACCCTAAGGATTACATCATCTCTCCAAGATCTTCCAAAGAATGGCCAACATAACCATTGTTCATGGCCCGAAGTGGCTCATGAATCCTGTCAGAAAAAGTGCCCCCTCTTAGAGCCAAGACTTGCACATGAGTGTTAAGAAAATGCAAGTATATAATAGATACATCATGAGGTCTAGCAATATAATGTTTATCATACACTTGTTTAAATTCAGCAAGGTAGCTCATAGATGAGCTCCCTCTCACACTCAATGAATAAGGAGGTGATAATGATAAATCTTCCCAAGAGCCATGTTCCTCCTCAACCAACAAATAATCCATGCACTTACTCATATGAGAGTGCATCTCCTCTTTGAAATTTTCCCACATGAATCCATCTAAGATAGTATGATATGTTCTAATGAAATCAGTGGGGTTTGAAAGAAGGACCTCATAAGTTGTGTTAAGTAGTTTATTCTTGAGTTTGGAATATTTAGTTAAGTAGATCTGATCATGAAGATAAATGATCCCATCAACTACTTTATACTTCCAATCTGTTGCTTGCCCATCAAGAATCGTACATGTGAATAGGTCCTTAGAATAGTACATAAAGATTTGGGACTCCCAATAAGGGTCTAGGCTTCCCAATATTGACAACGCTGTAGGAATAGGAAATGATGCATTTGTCATATGATGGCTCTCCTCCTTGACATGATTGATGTCAAAGTCACGTGTTGGAGTATTCCCAACTTTCTTTTGCTGCCTTTCTTGCATCTAATCTTGCTTAAGACAAGATTTAAGTCTAGGAAAGTCACCCTCCCCTTGAAAGGTCCTCTTTCTCAAAAACTTCCACAATTTTTCTCCTGCATACAAAAATGAAATTATTTTTTTGTTATGTTCAGAAATATTCATTATATATTGGAGTATCCTTTTCTTCCCCAAAGCTATGGAGTAGCCTTTTGATACTATGCTCATATTAGCACAAATTTCTGAATCTATTCCCTCCAACACAAATAAATGAATGGAAGAAAGCAAGGTTAATTTCAGAAATTTTCCTAGCCTTCCATCAATGATTTTCAGCACTGTAGTGGCTCCTTCCAAGGTTCCCTCTTTAAAAAAATAGGTCACTGCTGCATATAGTTGAGAGAACACTTTAGTTTCCCTCCAATCAGGAGTTCTTCCTGTTGAAATGCCTCTTTGCAAAGAGGCATCAAAGCATAGAGTAGGATGTGAATGTAGGTGGACATATTTTCCCCTACCTTTATTGCATGAGTCATCTTGCCTTATTTGTTCTTGAAAATTTTGAAATAGAGAAGGGTACATGCTCTCCATCTTTTAATGCCATTCCTCCTCTTTTCTTTCTCCTATCTTCAAGATTTCATAATTTGGCAATGAAGGTACATTCTGCTCATGTGTTATGCCAAGAGCTCTATGTGTGAGACCCTTTGGAACTCCTTGCAAGAGTGAAAGAGTTTATTTCCTTGGAGAAAGTGCTCCATCCTCTTCTTCATGAGGTGCTTGAGGTGCCCTTGTTATGACTACGTTATCCTCTCCCGCCTCCCCTTTCTCCTCTTCACTGGTTGAGGTTTCCTTACCTTCAACAAGAGACCTTAGATCTTGGTCCCCTTTTGAAGAAGGAATCTTCATGTATTCCTTTTGAGAAGAAAGCCCTTCATCCAAAGAATATCTTGCCCTTGGAAAAGTATCAAACAAGCTCACCTCCTCTTCATTGGTTTTCAGAAATGGAATTGTATTTATAGACCCTCCCAACTCATGCAAAATCTTTGTTTGATATGGTTTGATAGTTTCAATAGAACATGTTTCACATGAAATTCCATCAAACCTCTCTACTAATATTTTAATGAACCTTGCATAAGTAGATGTATTTGCATTCTTTAAGGAAAATGATTCAAACAATCACCAAGCATAGGCCTTACCCTAAAAATGCAGTGCTGCTACTTTGATGGCTTCAAATTTTGAAACTTGATGTTGCTGCACAAAGGTGTCTAGCTCCTTCACCCAAGCTCTAGATGGACATAGAGGTGATCCATCAAAAGTGGATAGAAAGAATCTATCCTCACCCTGATTCTTGCTCCTTGTGCTCCTTTCCTTCATTTGGAAAAACCCTTGGAAATTCAAGTGATCTTTGAACTCCTCGGATTGATCTTCATATTCCTGCAAATAATCACCAAGAGTATCTCTCTTTGGCACATCTCCTTTCTTCCTCTTCATGAAGAAATTTCTGATAGAACATGGTAGATCCGATGATATGGTTGAGTGCTCATATACATAAGATGAGGATTTAGAATCTTCCTCTTGTATATATCTTGCTGATTTTCAAATTTCTCCCTCCTCATTTCTTTGTTGCCCTTGCTTCCACCCTGCAGATTTGGAAAAAGGAGTTTTAAGAACCTCCTTTCTCTAGAAAACAAGGGTTTTCTTTGATTTCTTCTGAAAATATCCTCCTCCCCATGAGAAGACTCCATGATGCTTGAAGCTCACAAGCTGAGCCAAGATTGTTGCTCTGATACCACTGTAATATTCCAAATCTGGAATTTTCTACAACAATAAGAATACCCTAAGGTATTCCAAAGTTTGAAAGTAGCAATTTATCAACTCATATAATTTATTTAAACACAGAGCTTCAATATAAAAATCACAACAACAAACTATGCCTTTTTACAATGTCACCAAGTGGGGAAAAGTAGCAGTTTTAGCCCCAAAAACGTTATCTTCTGAATATTGAGTTATAACAGTGAAAAATAACGGTTATTTCCCTTAGAATAGAGAATATAGAACATGCATGCAAAATATTTTCAGAAAAAAATGCCTTTAGCTTAGTTAAACAGGTCTCCCATGCTCAAAACAACTTAAAATTGATAAAACCCCAAGACTGCAAAATGTCGGAGCTACTGCATAAGAGACTGTGCAGTATAATAGAGTTTAAACTAAAAAAATAGAGAAATATCTCTTATATTCTTATTATAATACTCAATGAGGCATAAAATAGAGATCTAATCTCTTTTATACAGATCCAAGAAGACCCAACAAGGGTTTCTTGATAGAAAAGAATACAAGAGAAAGCTGCTGCAAATATGTGGCTGAATAATGCTGTATGGCTGAAGCTCTACATAAGATGGCTGAAAATTCAAAGAATTGGCTGTAGATGCTTCCTCAAGCTTTCCCAAAGAAAGGCTAATCCTCCTCTTGGGAAACTAGCTCCTCAAAATGGGGTTTTGACCCCCCCCACTTCACACCTTAAGAAATAACGCAATTTTCTGAAAGGAATGCGTTTTTGCTGAAGGTAAGTGCTTGGCCCAATATCTGATAGTGGAAAATTCAGATCAGAAGTCTCCTCTTATATTTCTCAAGAAATATCTCCAAGAAAGAGTAGGGAATCCCCACCCGGGAAAACCCTTGCACTAAGCAGTGCAACAACTTAGCTAAACAGACAGATATGTAGGAAGTCTAAGCAGAACACATAAAAATATAATCTCCAATATGTCCATATGCTTTCCATCTCCTTAATTATATAATTTATGAGCTTCCTCACCAAGGGTCCCACCCACTATGAGGTTGCTTCCATGCAAAGGCTCCTCCACAAAAACTACAATGTCCATCAAGATGGTGCAATGTATCTAGACAGCTTTGTTGACTTATTCAACCTTGACTGATTCTTCATGCCATATCCCTTTTCACACTCAAGGTGCCTTCATTTTATCTGGCTATATTGATCTCTATTCGCATTGAGCTGCCTTTATTTAGAATCCACTTTCTTTGAGAATAAATCATGTTGAATTGGTCAAAATTGACCTTGTCCACATAGTTTAGACCTTGTTCACACGTGTGGATTCTTGAACTAGTTATTCCATGATCCCCTTTCACATTAGGAAGGATTTTTATTCATATTTGAGAAAATTATGAGCCTCCTTGCCCATTTATTCATCAATCTAAGTTTTAAGAGAAAAATTAATATTCCCATTAGCTGAAGCTAATTTAGGAATATTACATAGAGGGCGCACTCTCTTCTGCGAAGGCACACTTGACTAGAAAAGCCCATAAATTCATTAAAACTGAAAAAAACACTTCCTAAGCTTCAAAAACATTCTCATCGACCTCTAGAAAATGAGTAAGAGATAATGCCATCAATTTTGATCTTCATCAAGTTCATTTATTGGGTGTTGTGGAATTTTTTTGGCAATATGATTCTTATGTCTTAATATGTTGTCCTTGACAGAAACTCTCTAGAAAATAATGGAGTATATGTCTTCTGGAGAAGCTCAGTAGTTTGCAGAAGGTCTAAATAGAATAAATATGTAAATTCCAGCAGAAGTTGGTAAATATTCATAATAGAAGGTTATATATGCGGGTTAGTATAGGTCAAGTTGCGTATACACACAGATAAGATCAATCCAATTCGTGTATGCATTTTTCATTCTAAAATTATAATGCCAGGGGGATATTGAGCTTTATTTCATCTATTTGATTCTGTCCAAGAATACCATTGGCACTTGTGTGGTTTTGGCTCATGGTATTGGTAAATGCTAAACCTATATAAGGACAGGAAGATCTTAGTGCAAAGTGTGTATGTGGAAGGGTTGTTATTGAATACTTCTCTATGAAGTATATCTGAATGGGATGGACTCTGCTTTATTGGTAGATATGGATCTATGATGCACCCTTGGATACAATGATGGATCAAGATCTCTAGACCTAAAATGAATATGTACTTACATGATCTTATTGATGAGATGTTTGGATCTATGACCCAACGCATGTTTGCAGAAGAGAAGTGAAGAAATTTGGGTAAGTCTATATATCTGAAACCTTTTGCAGAATTAATAATTTTAGATGTATACGTTGATTCGTCATGGTGAAATCACATACACACGCGGGTTCGGTTCATGGAAATCATGTATGGAAGTTAGGGTTTTCTGAAGCTTGATAGAGAGGTTAATCTGTACATTGTTGTTATATTTCTACTGTATATCAAAGAAGTCTTCATGTAGATCTGAGTTGTTTGAATAACGGTATGCGATGCTAAGGTGTATATGTACAAATTTGGTTAATGAATGATTAAATATGATTAATGATGTTGACTGAATAAGGGTTCTACAAATATGAAAATATATCTGATTGAGAGCCTTAGATCTAGTTCTGAGACTGCTCATATTATGGAAATTCAGTATTCTCAGATCTATACGCAGGTTGGTGTGCAGGAAAGTGTGTATACACATGAGTTTAATAAAGTGAAGTAGCGTATGCATTTAAGTTAATGAATGATCAGGGTTGAAATTGATTCTGCATGTTGATTCTAAAGTTTGGGTTAATATTATTATCGAGGATCTCTATGTGTTGAAGCTATTGGATCCAATATGAAAATTGATGAAATGTGGTCTGCAGTGGCTCTGAGGGTTGAAGCCTTCAATATGGAAGTAGTAGCTTCCTGCCAGTATTAGCTGGTGTTCTAAGTAGGGGGTTGTAGCTCCCTTCCAGTAGAAGCTGGTAAACGAGATCAGGGGGTTGGAGCTCCCTTCCAATAGTGGCTGAAGAATGAGAGAAGGTTGCAGCCTTCTGTAGGTACATGCCTGCGTACTGATATAAATTTGCATCAGTACAATATTGTAAGCAGTTTTCCATATAATAAAGTTTGAAGAGAGAGACGACAACAATGATGGTTTTCTCCCAAATTGGGTTTCCACCTTAAATCTTGGTGTTCATGTGTGATTCTCTTGTGGGATGATTTATTCTATTATTACTGCACTTATTTACTGGACAAATATCTGATGCATAACTGATGGTCTAGGTTAAAGATTGTTTCTGAATTTTTACCTAAACAGTAAATATATCTATGTATACACTAGTTTGTGTTTGAACAGTCGCGTACATACACAGGTTGTGCTAATAAAAGATGCATATAGAAATTAGTAAAGGGAAAAAGAATTGGTAACAGATTGTATTGAGAAAATCTTGCAGTTCACCGCCTACGCCCCACGCCCCCCCCCCCCCCCCCCCCCCCTCAGTCTTTTTCCCAACAATTGGTATCGGAGAAGGTCCTTCTGAAGAAGCTTAATCACTAGAAGGAAGATCATCTAAGATGGGAAAACATCTATCAGGCCTCCTCTCTTCAATGAAAAAAAATTAATATTCTGGAAGACAAGGAGAATATCCTATCTTCATTCTCTTGGAGAAGATGTTTGGGCTATAGTTGAAGGAGGTTTGTTGGGAAAAATACTGAGAGGGGGGGGGGGTGAATCAGTATTTAAGGCTGAACAATTGTTCTTTCCTTTCTCTTAAAAAACCATATGTTACAGTATTGCATTCAACATGTATGTCCAGATATCTTGTTATGTCTTTACTTAGAGAATTGCATCAGATAAGCATTAAGCATGAACAGAAATAACAGAGCAAACCATTAATCATGAACAACACATATGGACACCAGGATTTAAGGTGGAAACCCAATTCGGGAGAAAAACACCGCTGCTGTAATTTCTGTCTTCAATATTTATTATAAAGAAAACTTCTTACAATTTTATGCTGGTGCAGACTCATACCAGCATGCAGGCACCCACCTGCAGAAGGCTACAACCTTCTCTCGTTTACTAGCCTCTCCTGGAAGGGAGCCACAACCCCCTGCTCTCGTTTACCAGCCATCACTGAAAGGGAGCAACAACCCCCTCACTGAAGGCTTCGACCCTCAGCATCACTGCAGAACACGTTTCATCAATTTTCAGATTGGATCCAGCAGTTTCAACGCAACCCTTTAATCAATTATCTACAAACATATTTTGCCCAAAACTTCATAACAGAACAGTGAGACCACTGTAACCAAAATATCAGAAATAACCCAGACTTCAGAGAATATATTCATTCAACATTCCGTGTATCCTTCTGTGCGTATTAATCTTCAGAAACCCCAACCAGATTCATATGTTTTCTTTTAGTAGACATGCGCCAGTTCTTCATGACTTCGTTCGTCGTTTAAGACCAGAGGTTCATTCATATTTTACTGTTAAGAACAGAATTCGCCCATCCAGATATGCCTTCGAGAGCTTCATTCATTCATCACCCTTATGCACATGTTCTTCAACCTTTTGTTAGTCGATCTCCTCATTATATTCATAGGTGCGCCATAGATTCAGATATATCAGAGTTTATTCATACAGATATCTCTAAAAGAGATTCGTTTATTATCGACCCTTTTCGCCCACCCTTCTTCATAATTCTCATCACTTTATATAGTTTACGCCCTTATTAAAACCATGGGTCAAAACCATTCAATTACTAATGGTATTCATATTAAAATTCAAGCCAATCCAATCTTCATTCTTCTATACACGAAATGTCCCGAAGGTATTCTTTTCTCTGCCAAATAATATTTCAATAAAGCTTTGAATCAAATTCCATTCTTTGACCCCGGGCCCATATCGCAGTCGGCGGATCGGCGGTGTCAAACACAACTTGCGATTGCAATTGATCAACTGGATGCGATGACCACATAAAACATGGCTCATGATGCAATTGGGTCCAAACTTTGAACAAATGCAATCGGGGCACACAATAGAAAAGTTCTGATTGCGATCTGGACACGGATGCGATTTGCACATATTAACTCCGGCATATAACTGGATCAGGTCCGCCACTTCAATCGCAACATATTACAAAAGGCGTGCGATCAATCAGAAAGTTCCGATTGCGATTAAGATCCCGGACACGATTGAACCTATTAACTCCATCGTATAACGCCATCGGGTCTGCCAATTTCAAGGTGCAATCGAGCCTAATACTTAAGAGCTTCCGATTGCGATTGGGAACTCGGATGCGATTAGCAATAAACTGTGGCATATAACTCGATCGAGTCTGGCCTTTGATCGAAGCACATAACAAAACTCCGCCAATTGAACCTTGCGATTCCATCAAAACATCGCCACGTGGTCAAGTGGACCCACAGGCCTTCGCTGCTGTGGTGGGGGCGATTTATATAAGGTTTGGTTGTATATTTTATATACAGCCATTCCATTGTGTAACTCTACACATCCACAAGACATTTGATTATTGCGATTGGTGATTGTGATTGAATCGCATCGTAAATATTCATATCAACAAGACACTGTACCAAAATAACTTTTCTATTCTGATTGACATGTAAATGGTGGGGATCACTTGTCCCGCCAATTCATAAATAAAAGGACTTCCGCCTGTTTAAACAAATTTCCCATTCTAGTTGTTGAGGACTTTAAAAGCCCGAAATGACTGTCTTTAATAAATCTGCTCCTCTGTAGTTCAGATCTACGGGAAATCTTCATTCCTCCTGCAAAACGGCTACGCCCATTACCTGTTAATTCTCGTCTGTCATTTGCGGCCGCGGCCCATCAAGATTTAATTCTCCTTCATATGGATTTCTCCAAGCTTCTTCAAAGCTCTGATTCTGCTGCCTTGTACTTGTTTCTCCTTCTGCCTAAGGCTTTTTCAATTCCTTTGCCATATCTTTTGCCATCAATGACAATATTTCCAATAATCTCCCCCTTTGGCATTGATGGCAATATTCTTCCGCTGATTGTCTTATAGAAGCCCTTTGTTTCTTTTCCTCCCCCTTTGGCATCAATGGCAAAGAGTTGACATTTCCATGCTCCCCCTGAGATCATGCTGCATCTTTATAATATAGCAAGGACAATAGTTCATCCTTTTCAGATGACCAATGCTCCCCCTTAGCCTGTGCATTTAGAGATGCCCAACTGCATCTCAAAACCAATTTAATCTTCTGTATTTAAGTAGACTTGATCCTCTGCATGGCAGAGACTACTCCCAGTTTCTATCTGAGATATTCAAATGCTTCCCTGGGTAGAGGTTTGGTAAATATATCAGAAACTTGTTCTTTGGAGGAAACATATTCTAATTTCACCTTTTTCTCAAGCACTTGTTCTCGTAAGAAGTGATATTTGATAGGAATGTGCTTGGTCTTGGAATGCATCACAGGATTCTTTGAGATACTGATGGCACTTGTATTATCACACATAATGGAGATAGGAGTTGAACATTTGATTTGAAAATCTTGTAGGGTTTGCATCATCCAAAGGAGTTGAGTGCAACATGATGTTGTAGCCACATATTCCGCTTCTGCTGTAGATAAGGCAATGGAGCTTTGCTTCTTGCTGAACCAAGATACTAACCAGGGCCCCATAAAGAATGCACCACCACTAGTGCTTTTTCGATCATCAACACTTCCAGCCCAATCTGCATTAGTGTATGCATGAAGACTAAGATCAGCATTCTTTGGATACCATAGTCCAAAGTCTTGAGTTCCCTGTAGATATTTGAATATTCTTTTCACAACCTGAAGATGAGACTCTTTTGGATTGGCTTGAAAACGTCCAACAATCCCAACTGCATGCATGATGTCTGGTCTTGTCCCAGTGAGATAAAGTAGACTTCCTATCAAAGATCTCTATTCTGGTTGATTTACGGTGGGGGAATCATCATTAGAACCGAGATTTCATCCGGTTATCATTGGTGTACTTACAGGTTTGCAATCTTCCATGCCGTACTTCTTCAGGATTTGCTTGAGATACTTTGCTTATGATAAGAATATACCATCTGTTGCTTGTTGCACTTGCAGGCCAAGAAAAAATGTTAGTTCCCCGAGTAAAGACATTTCAAATTCTTGCTGCATATCAGAAGCAAATTTCTGACTCATAGACTCTTTATTACTTCCAGAAATGATATCATTGACATATACAACCACAATCAACAGTTTTTCATTTTCAGTTTTTGTGTACAAGTTGCTATCAGCAGACCCCTTTGAAAATCCTTGTTGATGAAGATATTTGTCAAGACGATAGTACCATGCCCTTGGAGCTTGTTTGAGACCATATAGAGCCTTTTTAAGTCTACAAAATTTTTTTTCATCATTTCCCAAAATGAATCCTTCTGGTTGTTCTATATAAACTTCTTCTTCTAGATCACCATTGAGAAAAGCAGATTTAACATCCATTTGATAAACTTTGATTTGTTGGAAGCTTGAAAACGCAAGAAGCATTCTTATGGCTTCAAGTCTGGCTACAGGAGCAAAGGTTTCTTCAAAGTCTATACCTTCTTGTTGAGCATACCCTTTCCACACAAGTCTAGCTTTATTTCTTATAACATCCCCATTCTCATTTAACTTGTTTTTGAATATCCATTTAGTTCCAATGACATTTTTGTCATGAGGCCTTGGTACTAACTCCCAAGTGTGATTCTTTTCAATTTGATCAAGCTCTTCATTCATGGCTTGAATCCAACATTCATCTTTGCTAGCTTGACTAACATTGTGAGGTTAAACCATGGACATAAATGCCAGATTGCTAGAAGATCCCACAAGAGTCCTTATTTGTACACCTGATTCCTTTTCTCCCAAAATTTGAGATTCTGGATGATTCTTTTGAACATATCTAGATGGAGCCTTTTCAGACAACTCTTCTTCAGGTTCTTCACTGGGTGTACTGTTTGTATCATTACTGTTTGATGTAGAAGGATATGTGTCCTCATCATCTTCATTTGTTGTTTGCTTTTCTTCTTTTGGGGCTATAGTAGACTCATCAATAACAACATCAATACATTCAACAATATTTCGAAGTCTTTTATTGTAACATTTATATGCCTTACTCCTAGAGGAGTAACCAAGAAATATTCCCTCATCAGCTCTGGGTTCAAACTTGCCAAGTTTTTCATCATTATTCTTGATAAAGCATTTGCTCCCAAAAATTCTAAAATGCTTTATAGTGGGAGGATTACCATACCAGAGTTCATATGGAGTTTTATCACTATTTACACGAACATGTGCCTTGTTGAGAATGTTTGCTGCTGTATGTGTTGCTTCTCCCCAAAATGTGTTAGGTGTTCCGGAATCATCAAGCATAGCTCTGGCCATTTGTTGAATTGTTCTGTTCATTCTCTCTGCAACACCATTCTGTTGTGGAGTGCCAGCTACAGAGAAATGTCTTTTTATGCCATGTTGCTCACAGAATTCAAGAAATTATTTGGATGTATATTCTCCTCCTCGATCAGATCTAAGACACTTGATTTTTAAGTCTAATTCATTCTCCACTAGTGCTTTGAAAATCTGAAATTTCTCAAATGCTTCATCTTTGTGTTTAAGCATCCCAATCCAACACATTCTAGAGAAATCATCAATGAATAAGATATAGTATTCTTCACCACGGGGTGAATTTTTCCTCATAGGTCCACATATGTCCGTATGAATGAGTTCAAGAGGCTTACTTGATGATCCTTCCTTGGCATTAAATTTTACCCTGGTTTGCTTACCGAATTGGCAAGATTTGCATATGATATTTTCAGGTAGAGTAATATTGGGAAGGTCACGAACAGCTTTAAGTCTACTTGATTTGTTGATTTGAGAGAAGCTCAGATGCCCCAACCTTCTATGCCATAGCCAATTTTCTGAATATTTACTCAAATAACATTGTTCTTTGGGGTTCTTCAATATATACAGGTTGTTTGGAGTTCTTTTTCCTTTTATAATTGCTTTACTTGTATCAAGATCACGTACCACACATTCTTTTGAACTAAAGACAACTTCAGTTCCTTGATCACACATTTGACTTACACTTAACAAGTTATGCTTTAATCCATCCACATACATGAATTCATTAGCTTTCACCTTATCCTTTAGGAAAACAGACCCTTTACCTTTAATTACCGCAGGAGTATCATTTCCAAATGTAACATTCTTCTCCTTTTCTAGAGCACTATATGCAAGAAGTTTGTCTTTATCACCTGTCATGTGTCTTGAGAATCCACTATCAATGTACCATTGGTTATCTTCATCTTCTGCAAATAACACTATGCCACAATTTTCAACCTGTAAATCCTTCTTTTTCAATACTTTGGATCTTGAAGGAACATTTTCTTTTGGCTGAACTTTGCTCCTGCATTCAGATTCTTCATGGCGAAAGTTATTGCAATAAGTGCATTCAACTTCATTTTGAAGAGGAGAAAAGTTGTTATAAGTATTCTTCTTTTCTTCAATATTAGTCCTTTTCTTTCTTGCTTCTCTTGTCATAATAGTTTTATATGCTACACATTGAATAGCTTTATGACCAAAATTGTGACATGAGAAACATTGTCCATTGAAGAAGAAATTTCTTAGACCATAAGATCTTCTATATGAATTTATCTGTTGATTGGTGTTTCTTTTAAAGACATTCCTGTTAGTGTTTCTTGAATTGAAATGATCATGCTTTACCTGTAAAGATTCTTTATTCCCTTGCTGAGTGGCAACATGTTGTAAACTAGCTGTAACTGCTTTTAGATAATTTGGTGCTGATGCCTGAGAAGATTCTCCAATATATCCAAGACCTGTCTTTACAAGGGGAGAACGTTGTACCTTGATAATTTCATCTAAGGTTTCAGATCATTTAGCAAATCTAAGATTCAGAGTCTTTACTTTCTCAATTTCTTTTCTTAGACTTACTACTTCACACTCTACTTTCTCACTGTGTTTCTCCTTTTCTTCAAGCTGATTTTTCAGAGTTTCTATGATTATTTTACTCTCTTCTAGGCATATTTTGAGTTTATTGTTTTCATAAAAAAAATCACTGTCTTCTAGAGCATCCACAAAAGTATCCTTTTCTTCTCTAGATTCTTTTTCAAATGCCATGAGAAGTCTAAGATCTTGTTCACATTCTTCCTTCACTATCAGATAACCCATCACTATCTTCATGAGTATAGAAACTCTTTTTAGAGCTAAAATGATTCTTATTCCTTCTTGCTAATTCCTTCCCCTTTTTATGTGTTTCTTTATAAGGACACTTAGCAGCATAATGACCAACTCTTCCACAATCAAAACATTTGAAAGGAAGCTTACCTCTGAACCGTCCTGTGCCAAGTTGAAGTTTCTTTACGAAGTTTATCTCATCTTCTTCTGAGATATATCCTGATCCTTCTATTATTTGTACTTCCTTCCCTTTTGTAGAAGTTCTAAAGACTACTTCTTTGACTTTAGATGGTCCTCCTCTTCTCATTTCATATGCAGTTAGTATGCCATGAAGTTGTACCACAGTAATATTTTGAAGATCCTGCTTTTCTTCAAGAGCTGAAACTTTTGACTCAAATTTTGCTGTTAGAGATCTTAAAATTTTCTCAACCAAAGTGGATTCGGTAATTGTTTCTCCGAGATTTCTCATGCGATTTACAATATCATCAAGACGTAGAAAGAAATTTGCAATGCTTTCTTCATTAAGCATTTTTAGATTCTCATATTGGATTCTAAGAGTTTTAAGTTTAGCACTTTTTACCTTTGCATCACCTTCATAGCTTAGAATGATTTTGTCCCATATTGCCTTCGTTTATTCAGCTGCATGACTTTGAAAATTTCTGATTTAGTTAGACTTCCCAATAGAGCATTGACTGCCTTTGCAATTGTTTCATAATTCTTTCTTTCCGTTGGATCTGTTGGTACTGAGGCTGGATATTGATATCCTCCTTCAACAATAGCCCATACATCTGCTCCCAGAGACTGAAGATAGGATCTCATCCTTGTTTTCCAAAAGATTAAGTTGTTTCCGTTGAAGAGTGGAGGCCTGATAGATGTTGCTCCATCTTGATTGCTCATCTTGAATGATCTTCCTTCTAGCGGCTAAGCTTTTTCAGAAGGACCTGCTCCGATACTAATTGTTGGGAAAAATACTGAGAGGGGGGGATGAATTAGTATTTAAGGCTGAACAATTTTTCTTTCCTTTCTCTTAAAAAACCATATGTTACAGTACTACATTCAACATGTATGTCCAGATATCTTGTTATGTCTTTACTTAGAGAATTGCATCAGATAAGCATTAAGCATGAACAGAAATAACAGAATAGACCATTAATCATGAAAAACACATATGGACACCAGGATTTAAGGTGGAAACCCAATTCGGGAGAAAAACACCGCTGCTGTAATTTCTTTTTTCAATATTTATTATAAAGAAAACTTCTTACAATTTTATGCTGGTGCAGACTCATACCAGCACGCAGGCACCCACCTGCAGAAGGCTACAACCTTCTCTCACTTACCAGCCTCTCCTGGAAGGGAGCCACAACCCCCTGCTCTCGTTTACTAGCCATCGCTGAAAGGGAGCTACAACCCCCTCACTGAAGGCTTCGACCCTCAGCATCACTGCGGAACACGTTTCATCAATTTTCAGACTGGATCCAGCAGTTTCAACGCAACCCTTTAATCAATTATCTACAAACATATTTTTCCCAAAACTTCATAACAGAATAGTGAGACCACTGTAACCAAAATATCAGAAATAACCCAGACTTCAGAGAATATATTCATTCAACATTCTCTGTATCCTTTGTGCATATTAATCTTCAAAAACCCTAACCGGATTCATATGTTTTCTTTTAGCAGACATGCGCCAGTTCTTCATGACTTCGTCTGTCATTTAAGACCAGAGGTTCATTCAGATTTTACTGTTAAGAATAGAATTTTCCCATCCAGATATTCCTTCGAGAGCTTCATTCATTCATCACCCGTATGCACATGTTCTTCAACCTTTCGTTAGTCGATCTCCTCATTATATTCACAGGTGCGCCATAGATTCAGATATATCAGAGTTTATTCATACAGGTATCTCTAAAAGACATTCGTTTATTATCGACCCTTTTCGCCCACCCTTCTTCATAATTCTCATCACTTTATATAGTTTACACCCTTATTAAAACCATGGGTCAAAACCATTCAATTACTAATGGTATTCATATTAAAATTCAAGCCAATCCAATCTTTTTTCTTCTACACATGAAATGTCCCAAAGGTATTCTTTTCTCTGCCAAATAATATTTCAATAAAGCTTTGAATCAAATTCCATTCTTTGACCCCGGGCCCCTATCGTAGTCGGCGGATCGGCGGTGTCAAACACAAATTGCGATTGCGATTGATCAACCGGATGTGATGACCACATAGAACATGGCTCATAGTGCAATCGGGTCCGAACTTTGAACAAATGCAATCGGGGCACACAATAGAAAAGTTTCGATTGCGATCAGGACACGGATGCGATTTTCACATATTAACTCCGGCATATAACTGGATCAGGTTTGCCACTTCAATCGCAACATATTACAAAAGGCGTGCGATCAATCGAAAAGTTCCGATTGCGATTAAGATCCTGGACGTGATTGAACCTATTAACTCCATCTTATAACGCCATCGGGTCCGCCAATTTCAAGGTGAAATCAGGCCCAATACTTAAGAGCTTCCGATTGCGATTTGGAACTCGGATGCGATTAGCAATAAACTGTGGCATATAACTCGATCGGGTCCGACCTTTGATCGGAGCACATAAAAAAACTCCGCCGATTGAACCTTGCGATTCAAGACTTGCGATTCCATTAAAACATCGCCACGTGGTCAAGTGGACCCACGGGCCTTTGCTGCTGTGGTGGGGGCGATTTATATAAGGTTTGGTTGTATATTTTATATACAGCGGTTGCATTGTGGAACTCTACATATCCACATGACATTTGATTATTGCGATTGGTGATTGCGATTGAATCGCATCGTAAATCTTCATATCAACAAGACACTGTACCAAAATAAATTTTCTATTCCGATTGACATGTAAATGGTGGGGATCACTTGTCTAGCCAATTCAGAAATAAAAGGACTTCCGCCTGTTTAAAAAAATTTCCCATTCTGGTTGTTGAGGACTTTAAAAGCCCGAAATGACTGTATTTAATAAATCTGCTCCTCCATAGTTCAGATCTACGGGAAATCTTCATTCCTCCTGCAAAACGTCTACACCCATTACCTGTTAATTCTCTTTTGTCATTTGTGGCTGCGGCCCATCAAGATTTAATTCTCCTTCATACGGATTTCTCCAAGCTTCTTCAAAGCTCTGATTCTGCTGCCTTGTAATTGTTTCTCCTTCTGCCCAAGGCTTTTTCAATTCCTTTGCCATATCTTTTGCCATCAATGGCAATATTTCCAACAAGGTTATCAATATCCAGCCTCATTTCTAGCAGATCTAGCAGCAAGAAAAAACTATGAAAAAAATGTAAAGATGGTCAATGCATTATTGGGAAGTTTGACTGAATCACAATTTTTCAAAGTCATGTAGTTGAATACAACAAAGGAGATATGGGACAAAATAATTCTGAGCTATGAAGGTGATGCCAAGGTAAAAAGTGCTAAACTCCAAACTCTCAAAGTTCAATATGAAAAACTCAAAATGCATAATGTGGAAAGCATTGCTAGTTTCTTTTTACATCTATATGATATTGTAAATCGTATGGGAAATCTGGGTGAAACCATAACTGACACTACTCTAGTAGAAAAGGTTTTAAGATCTCTAACTCCCAAATTCAAGTCAAAAGTGTCTTCTATTGAGGAGAAGTGGGATATACAAACTCTTACTATTGTTAAACTTCATGGGATTCTGACTGTGTGTGAAATGAGGAAAGGAAGTTCGTCTGAAGTCAAAGAATTTTTCTTTAGAGCCCCTGCAAAAGGAAATGAAGTAGAAGAACAAGAAGGATCAGGGTATGTTTCAAAAGAAGATGAGATAAATTTTGTAAAGAAGCTACAACTTGGCACTAGAAGGTTAAGAGGTAAGCTTGCTTTAAAAGTTTTGCTTGTGGAAGAGTTGGTCATTATGATGCTAAATGTCCCCATAAAGATAATCATGAAAAGTGAGAAAGGAAGTGGAAAAAGGAAATAAGAAACGATTTATCAATAGAAAAAGCTATTATTCTCATGAAGATAGTGATGGTCTATCAAATAATGAAGAAGGAGAATTTGATCAAGATATTAGACTGTTCATGGATTTTGAAAAAGACTCCAGTGAGGCTAAAGATACCTTTATGGATGCTTTAGAAGAAAATGATTTTCTTGAAGAAATAAATCAACTCAAAATATGTTTCGAAGAAAACAAAATTTCCATAGATACTCTAAAGAATCAACTTATAGAAAAGGAGAAGCACAATTAGAAATTAGAATGTGAAATAGTAAGTCTAAGAAAGGAAATTGAGAAAGTGAAATCCTTAAATCTTATATTTTCTAAAGGATCTGAAACATTAGATGAAATTATCAAGGTTCAATGCTCTCCTCTTATAAAGACAAGTCTTGGATATATTGAAGAATATTCTCAGTCATCAGCACTGTTGTAACTCCTAGAGACAACCCTGAGTTGCTAAGGACCAGTGCCTAGGACATCTTAAGCCAAGAGGGTTCAAAAAATCTTTATGTAGTTGAAAATACAAGACCTCTTATTGTAAAAAGGATTTAAAGTTTCATAAGATGGGACCAAGACATCAGAAACAAAGAGTAGATAACAATGACATCAAGTAGCAGAACATAAGGGTCAATAAGCATACATCAAAAGGCAGACCTAGATTTAACTGCTGTGAGGAGGGCCGAACATGAAATCCATGCACAGTTATCAAAATAAATGAGTGTGGAAACAACGAAAACAAATGAAGGAAATATTGACGATAGGTAGGCCCATTCTATTATAGGAATCTACCCAAGCTAATATCAAAAGAAATATCGTGAATGTGATGCAGAACATGAACATAATATCGTGCTTCGAGCCATATTTAAAGTGAAATAGACAAATAGATATGAGTACCTTTCCATAGATAAATTCACATCTAAATAATCAACACTTACATTCCGACAACTTACAATACAAAGAGAGTAATGGAAATGCCACGAACATTTGTATTAAAGTATAACAGAGGGAATACAAACTATAACTTATCTCATAAGGAATCCATTACACAACAGAAAAATCTGTTTCAATTTCCTGACGGGATCCTTCAACACATACTATGAAAATGCCTTAAAACTTTACAAAATGGAACATTCATGACTATTAGTCTCTGTTCTATAAAATCTGGAACCCTGCCTCAGCTTTTGATTGCTCCCTTTATAGCCTTCAGCTGGGCCTTTACAAAAAATCTATCATAGACAAAATATTCCCCGAGATATATTTTTTTTGGGGTCTCTATCAAAATCAAAATTGATGATGAGAAAAACCGCCTCACATCATCTACCTAGTGGCCTTAACGAAGGCGCTAACTAAAAACATAACAACTTAAACAGAAAATTAAGTGCAGAGGGTGAAAGGAAGATTTCACCCGATATTACAATGTAAAAGAAATAAAAGTAAATGGGCCGCTTGGGCCAGATCATGAGTATCATTTTTTGGAACAATTAGGCATGGTTGTTGTCGGCTGACTTGGAAGTGCTACTGATGTGGATGAACCAACTTTGTGTCGGAGAGGAGGCGGAGACATGTGGGATGATGTGGAGGTAGGGGTGTTGACATAGTCACTGCATTCTTGCCATATGATCTCCCTTGGTGGAGGCATAATGGAAAAAACCTCTACTAAAGCCTAAATATCAGTCAAGTCAGTGTAATCTACTCAAACAGCTAAGCACTGCTTAATCTAACAGAGAAGGGATATTTCCTTGCCTAGGGTGGCAATTATTGTTTCCTCTTTCAGGTGAGTAGTTTTCTCAAAGGGTAAATCAGTCTGGTTCATAACAGCTGTCAAATTCTGTTCATACTCTGTCAGTCTTGAAAACGTAGTCATTACAAGCTCACAACATGATGGGAGGCCTACCTTTACCAGCTCGTCCCACTCTTAATCAAACCATTCCACTTCCTTGGCAACCTGCTCCAAACCACTCAATGCGTTCGCACGCGCAATCTCCTTCTCGACTACCCTTCTGACTTCCATCACTCCCTTGAAACGGTCTTCGATCCCCTGGGCGAGTAGATGTTCAGAGTCTAATCCATTTAGGTAAGTGATATACCTTTTAGCCATGGTCACTTTTCCTTCTTCTTCCGCTAGACCTTCCTGCAACTTTTCTTTGAATAATTGGACCGCGATATTTTTATCAGCAACCAAAGTAATATATTTCCATTCTTGTTTTTCCTCTGATATAATGTCGGTCCAGATGAGGTGCCTGGCTTCTAGGAGGTTCTCATTTCTCTTCATCCAGTTGGTCAATTCCTTGATGGTTTTTTCCTGTTGCAACCTTTCCCTTTTTTCTTTCTCTACCTCTTCCTGCAAGGCCGCTAACTCCTTGTCATTCATTTCCAGCTTATTTTCCAGCTCCTGTATCCTCTGGCGTGCTATACAAGCTTCATTTTTTGAAATATGCAAGTCTGATAGAGCTTTAGTCAACTGCTCTGGAGTGGTGCCAGGCGCATCGGAGGTTGGGGTCACGCACACGTGCTTGTCCCATTTTCCCTGCAACTGTGCCATTTTCTGTCTGAAGGCAGCCAATTCCATGATCCTTTTAGCATTCCCCTCCTGTTCTTTGACCAATGAATCAGCGAGAGCTGATTTCTCCTTCTCCACCTGGGCTAACTCCTCTGTTTGTACATGTTGTCCATGGGGAATGTGTATTATTTTCCTTAGCTCGAAGTTTTTAGTCTCTAACTCCATCATGAGTTGCTTTCTGACCGCATCCTTGTCGCTCCCTTTTTCCCTTACTATCCTCCTGATATTTTGTAGGTTTTTGGCTATGCCTCTGGCACTAGCCCTTTCTTTCCTCTAGTTCTCCAACACTTCATTGTACTTGTCTTCCAGCTTCCTCAGTGAAAGCGCGATCTTTACCACTTTGTCCCTCAACATCTCCCTGATACATTGATGTAGACTGAGCTTGTCTATTAAAGGGACCTTGGCTAGATCTAAAGTGACTTCCAAAGCTCAGTAGCTAGTTCCTTTAGTTGTAGGATCCATCACTACCTCTGTAATGATGATTATTAACTGTTGTTTGTCCATGTCAAGCTCGGTAGTAAGCCAAGTATGATACTTATTCACAAATCCAGCTAATTTTGCTTGTAGTTTCTTCCGTACGATCATGTTTCTATTGTTTATATCTTGCCTTACTTCCGCTCTGTTAACTAAGATGGTCTGAGATAGTCCAGAAAGCTTTGAAGAAGAGGCACCATCATAATTGACTATGAAACCGGCCTTACCTCTGTCAGGCTCCCTGTATCGGATCAATTCTTCTTGTGGATGTTCTTCCCAGATAAACTCCACATCATCCATTCTTTGCTTCTTGAAGGAATGAGATCCCTCACCCATATCCATATCTTCTTGTCCTCCTGAAGCATCATCCTCATCATTTTTCCCTCTTCGGTTTTCCCACCACTTGTTTCCATAGTTTTCTCACAAGTTTTCAAAATGTGAAATTTTTGGTGCCTTTGGAGTGCACCCTGAATGGTATATCACCTCCCTATGTCCTCCTAGCGAGTGGCCATGCTAAACATATTTTATGGCCCAAAGTTGGCCATAATGTTGGCCTGCACATACATGGTAAAGGAATGCAAATAATCACCAAGTAAATCACCATGCATATAAACATTTTCCTTACCATAATTTCTTTTGATACAAATGGAGTGGCTCATAGATAGATCCCCTCTCATTCCTAAAGAGGAAATAGGTGGTTGTGATAACTCATCCATATATTTATGTATATCCTCCATCCCCACATGATCCATGCATCTCTTAAAATTCTGATACATCTCCTCTTCAAAACCTTCCCAAGTGTATCACTCCATGATGGTGTTGTAGGCTCTCATGGAATAAGTGTGGCTGAAGAGAAAATCTTCATGGGCTGCTTGTAGCAACTTCTACTTGAGCTTGGAAGCTCTAGATAAGAAGATCCTACCATGATAATAGATGACCTCATATTTGACTAAATATCCCTCCTCTTGAAGCTGGTCATCAATTATCATGCATGTAAAAATATCCTTTTAATAATCCACCAACAGCTGGGATTTCAAATATGGATCTATCCTCCATAGTGACTGCGCTGATGATCTATCACAAAGAACATCTGTCATATGGATATCTTCCTCTTTGACATCCCTTATTCCAAATTCACATACTAGGATGTTGCTATCCTTCCTCTGCTACTCCTCCTCTAGTTTCTCATGCTAATGTAAGGGTTGAAGCTTTTGGAGGTTAGTCTTCCATGGGAAGCTATCACCTATCCAAAACCTCCTGAGTTTTGCCAAAGCATGCATGAGTGGCCACCATCTTCTATATGTGAAATATTTCTCCCCAAGTGAGAATATCTTCTAGGCCTCCAAAGTCAAGGAATAGTCTCCTTGCACCATTTTGGTGTCATTCTCCAATCCTGTAGCATCATGTCTCAGCACAAAATGGGGTGTGAGGGTGGGTAATGATGATAGTGTGAGAATGCCTCCCTCCCCCTTGATTCTACCCAAGACTCTATGTGTTTTTTCATAACCTCCAAATGTTTGCACTCCTCCTAGATCTATGATTGGCATAACATGTTGTGAGACATATCTCACCAATTTCGTATCAGGTGGCCTCCCAGGTGGTTTGCCACAAAAAATGATGTCTCATGCTTCAATCTCATATGCATAATAGATGGGACTACCATTTCCTTGCTTCCACTGCGCAAATATAGCTTTGTTTCCTATGTGAAGTTTCCTGATAATTGGGTATCACTCTCAATGATTAAAGAGTCCCTCTTATTGGAGAAATTGCTCCATCCTCACCTCCTGGTGGTGGTGGATCATCTCCTACTATTCTAGCGTTGTGAACCCCTCCTGCTTCTTCTTCTTCTTCCTCCTCATCATCTGAGAAGACCTCTATATAATGTTCCCATTAGGGGAATTTTGAGGTCTAAAATGGGCCTCCTAATGAAATTGTACAATCAAAATTCACTTTATGAGAACCAATCACATTCTAGGGGATGACATCATCCCTAATGGTTGAGGTGGCATTGCTTGAGTTAAACGTACTTATTTGTCACATTCTCAATGGTGGATAAAAACTCATGGTTAACCATGGTAGTGCTCCAAGTACTTTTAAAGTCAAAAATTAAAGTACTCATAATAAATTTCATTTCATTATTATTATTTTCATTTCATATTTTCTGAAAAAATGCATATCCTACACAATATTCATGTATTTACACACTTTTCAATAAATATTTTCATATATTTATTTTTAAATTATATATTCATCTCATTAAGAATTTATTAATTTATATTTATATTTTATTTTAATTTATATAAGTACAAAGGACAAATGCGTTAGTTGTGCAATGATAATGATTTTTTCTTGAAAATCTCATTCTTATTTATAGTCACATCAATACAATTTTTTTATTAATTTTATTTTGGTACAAATTTTGAATCGAATTTAACCATGGTTGCATGGATTTTGGTGCAAAAAGTGAATTTCAAATTGATAAATATTATTTTATTGGTTTAGCTATTATTTTATTATTTCCTTAGGAGGCGCATTTTAGACCTCAAAATTCCCCTAATGTTTCCTACTGCACATCTATGTCCAGGTGCCCGTGATTCTTGGCATGTGAAGTAAAGCTTACTTCTCCTCAAATCTCTTTAGACATCATCACTAAGAGGTACTTTACTTTGGCTCTCCTTTGAAAGAGGAGCATTCTCATCTTTTCCCTTGGATGGAAAAGTGGGCTTTTGTTGAAATGTTGCCTTTTCTTTTGGCAAGGCATCTTGTAGATATCTAGCCCTTTTAATGGAATCTTGAAGGGTAGTAGGCTTGGTAGACTTAACCAACCCATGATGTGGTTCTGATAATCCATCAATGAACATATAGACCCTTCTTGCTATAGATAAATCAGGAACCATAACAGAAAGTTTTAGAAATTCAGAAATATAAGTTTATGGATTACCTTATTGTTTGAGCTTTTCTAGCCCCATGAATGGTGCCTCTGGATATCTTCGATAAAACTTCTACACCAACCTCCTTGTGAACTCTAAATATGCAGTCACATTTGCATGACCCAATGTAGACAAGCCATGGAACCACCAATCATGTGCTTCACCCTCAAGGTGCAGCACTGTTATTTTAATGGCCTCCATCTCTAGTACTTTGTTCAGATGGAAGTAGATTTCAAGCTTCTCTACCCATAATTTGGCAGTGCATTTTGATGACCCATCAAAGTTGGGTAAGAAAAATATGCCCATAGTTCGGTGTAGATCATGATTCTGAATGAATCCTCCACCTCTATTTTGATGCCTGGGTCTCCTATTGTCCTTGATATGACCAAATTATTGAAAACTCAATTGATCCTTGAATCTCTGAGATTGAGACTCATACTCCATGAAATAGTCTTCAATAGTTTCTTGTTCTTGAAACCCTTCATTCCCCACTGCTAAAAATGTAGGCATTGTAGAACGTTGGGAAACTTGATGTTGCTTCACTGGTTGATCACTCCAGTGAAGAAAAATGTCGGAGCCTTCACCATGTAGAAATCCTTTAGGGGATTCCTTGTATCTATCCATCCTCATCTCCTTTATTTCTCTATCAATGTCTTACATAGTTCGAAGAAGTAGCTTTGGATACTTCTTCTCTTCTTCCTCTCCTGATAAAGGGGTTTTTCCCTTGTCTTCTTTATCATCTGTATAGTCAAAATTCTGGTGTCTTCTTTTGAGATACCTCTTCTCTCTATCTGTGAGAGGATCTCCTTCTTCTGATGACATATTGGCTTAAGATGCACAGGTTGAGCCAAGATTATGCTCTGATACCACTGTAATGTTCCCAAATGGGAAAAGCAGGAATATAGTGCAAAACCATGGAAATAGCAGTGAAAATCATGACATAAATAATGGATACCAACATGGAGCCTTTCCATTCATCATAACAGCAGCAAAACAGTACAAAATTATGGGCTACAAAACATATTACAAGATAAAATAAGCCTCCAATGAAGCAAAACCCTGAATAACAGGTGTTGCTACTATATGAAAATATCGGAAGACTGCTACAACGCAGTCATAAGGTGCACTGCTACAGTAAATGAACATAAAAATATTATGGGCCAATATATGCCTCAAAATATACAACTAATACAGATCTAGGCTCTATACAACCTCCAATGAAGAACCCATAAAGGGTTTTCAAAAATACACCACTATACATGATGGGAATCAAACCCCTAGGGTCAAAGATTCACTGCAACATATGAACTGGAAAGGTGTGGCTGATCTGATATGCCAAAGAATGTGGCATCCTCTAATATATCCTCTAGATGAAAGGCTAATCCCTCCACTACAAAACCTCCTCTCCAAATGGTGTACTGAAACCACCTTGCAACTCCTCCCTGGAAATAATGCAGTCCAAGACAGAAATTGTGCTGTAGGGGAAAATATATAAGTGGCCAGATGCCAAATGATGCAATAAGGCTCAAGGGCCTTCCTTGCTAACCTCCCAAAGGAAAGGAACCCTTCCCCACTGAAAATAAGCACTGAAGTGACTCAAATGTTTTCTCCACTGCAGCAACCTGCAACACAACACAACCCTCAACAAGATCTGCGCTGTAGATGAAAGATGGAGCTTGGAAAAATGCCTAAATGTGGAAGTGTAGTACAATGCTCTTCCTAGAGGCTTCTCAAGGAAATAGGTGGGATTCTCGAACAAGAACACCTTGTGCTAAATAGCATTGCAATCTTAGCTAAACAGCTGAAGAAAGCTATATGTCTAAACAGACCATATAATTAAAATATCATATACAAAACATGAATGAATATGGCTTCCATCCTCTTCCTTATATAAGTGATGAGCTTTCTAACCCTAACCCCATTCATTTATGACACTACTTCCATGCAAAGAGTCTCCATCTAAAACTACGTTGTCCCTCAATAAATGCCACTACTCCATGAAAATTTTGTTGATTTGGTAGAAGTTGACTTAGTCTAGGTGTTCCAACCCCTTTTCACACACAAGGGTGCTCAATTAAGCTGCCAAGATGTCCTCCTTTCACATTGGCATTGATTTTATTCATTTTAAGGAGATTTATGGATCTCCATATCCTTTTATTCTTTAAACAAGAAAGTAAAAACAAAAATTAATATTCCAACTGGCTCATGGCTAATTGGGAATATTACATCAACAGCAGCAAAAAGCAAAGGTAGCCTGCTAAGTAGCCAAAGCACAGCACGTTGCACTAGAGGCAAAGATCCACCAAGTATGCCTAGATATTACAGTTGTCCTGGCCACAACTATGCCTGAAGAGAAATTACAAGGGTCGGTTGTCACGCTGAAAGTGTCACGCGCTGAGGTACAAAAAATAAGAACCGAGTATGAGCAGCAAATTACAGATATGCAGACCAAGTTGCAGCCTGAACTCCACCAAAGGTTCACGCGCAAAGAGAAGTCAAAGTGAATCAATCCCGAGATAGTATTGCTGCTACAGTCACCCAGTGTGACAATATTTTTTATGAGGCTATGAGTGTATGGACCTCAGTCCAAAATGATCCAGTAGTTCAGTAACTGTGTGATGCACTCCATTAGAAGGAGCAACAGTTTGAAGAAATCAGGACAATAGCACCAACATGGGTTCTTACATAGCGTCTCTCTCATCTACAAGAGTGTTGGACAATACAAACAGAGATTGAACATATGCTCTGGAAGGAACAACTGCTCGAAGCATGCATGAAACTGTGGGTTGAGGAAGCACTTCAAATTTCACAGATGTTGGATAACACTCTAAAGGCTATTCACCAAAATCAACGTAGCATAGAGATGGCCATTGAAGGGCCCACCACATAAAAATTGGTTTACCAAGCACACGGCTCTACAGCGCAATGTTTGGAATTAGTGCTCCCTCTAAAATATTCTATCATAAAACTTCAGGCCAAGATCAAGGAGCAGGTGCCTCAATGACTCAGGACAAGTCACATGTTTGTGTTGGGGGCTCGTTGGAGTGGGGTCCCCTAGGGCATAATTGTTTATGTAATTTTGTATGTGCGCATTGCACGATTGAGTCAAGGGGATTTTGGGTGGGCCAAATTCACTAATTTTAATGTAAATGGGTTTAAAGGTAAATTGTGGGCCTCAAACCATGGTTTGAGACCATAGTATCTGCGGAGAAGAAGTATATAAATAATTAGATTGATTCTAAGAAAAGTACGAAATTTTGATATGATATTGTAATCTATATCCATCTGTAATACGTTGTGAATGGTTTGTCTGGGTGGGGTTGAAAGGCTCTTGATGGCTGTGTGCGTGGAGACCTAGTCCTGGTTGTGTGTGGACTCCGTTGGCTATGTGCGTGGAAGGGTTTTGTAAGGGAAAGTCAGATGTATTGAAATATTTCGAAGATTAATATAAATGACAGATTTTGGCGAACTTCTTATGTTATTTATTTGAGTTATTTAATGTGTATGTTCTATTAAGATCACATTGTTTTATATTACTTATTGCGCAAATATATATGTGATGATTGCCTATGCATATGGATGATTGATAAATCTAGTTAAGTAATTGCGCATTGTTTAGATATGGATATGGTTCTATTATGTTTATCTATGCTAAGGTGACTAGTGACTCTGCCTTATTCTATTAATATTGTGCACTCTCTGTGATTCAACTTTATTCTATTGCACACATCTATTTATGGTTGATACAAGTCTGCAGTTGATTTGCTTAGGACCACTTCATTATTTTCTCCCTCAGGGTGCGGAAACTTAGTTCCAGCACCTCCCCATACTGCTTCGGGTGAGACTTTGATCTGCGAAAGCAATTCATTTCTGAAAGGGCCATTAGTTGGATGGTTTGTTTGTTTATCCATAAAATTTGAACCTGGGTCAGGACCCCTCAAGCCAAAAACACATTATCACGAGATGGAAGAATATGAATCCTTAAAATTCCCCATTATATAAATGGATCAACTACTAAAATAAAGAACATTCCTCACTCTACATTGTCGAACTTCCATGATTTCTCGAAGGAAGGCCCTGATACCCTCCATTTTGGAGTTCAATGTCCTCTATTGAAGTTATGATTATGTAACTAATTCTCATAATCTAAGGCTCTTTCCTTCCAAATTGAAAGATGCAATGTTACATTGGTTCATGAGCCTCAGCCAAGGTAGCATCGATTTATGGGAGAAAATGAAGTAAAAATTCTTGACATAATATCAAGATTATTGAAAAATAATGGAAATATAAGAGGTTTTTATAATGAACCAAGAGGAATATAATATTCTTGAGGATTATATCAAGATATTTAACTACGAATTTCAAAAATAAAGACAAGAAGACTTAACCCTTGAGACATGACAAGTTCTATTATTACAAGGGATTCGAAATGTGTGCATGGACCTCCTTAACTTGATGGATGGAGGAGATGTTCTCAACTGAAGTATAATGACATCATGGAACTATTTTAGAGATATTATTAAGGATCATCTAAAGAAGGAAAAGGCCATAGGATATAATAGCAAGATATATTAAGGTTGTTGCAAATGGACTCACTAGAGTTGAGTTAGGGAACTTATTGGAAAAATTCAAGACTTACATGTTCATTTTTTTGGGTTCTCAATTGGATTTATTAAAGACCAAGAAGGAGGAGGAGGAAGAAGAAGTAGATCTATAAATTTTGTTTTCTAAAATGAAAAAAGAGATATAATTTAGGGAATGTCAAGTAAATCAGGTAGATATGTGTCCTATAGGTAGGAGTAACCACAACATAGATAACTACCCATCTCTACATAGTTTGAAGGTTCTATATGAATAAGGGGAAGATAATGAAAGTTGTACTTCATTGCTCCAAATAAACAATATAAATATAAACCGCAAGGTATGGTCCAGAACTATCCTAGTTTTATAATAATTATGATTGGACTAACCCTGTGATGTAGTATACCTCACAACCATGGAATCTTCTAACAAAATCATGGGATCCTACTCCCCCAAACCAAGTTCGGTAACTAGGTTGGAGGGATCTTGCCTATGGAGCAACCCAACAAGTTCTTGTAAAACCTCCCTCACAACTCCTTTCTCCTCCATAATTGCATGTGCCCACATCTAACCTTCCTATACCTCAACTTCATTTACAACTAATCCCTAACCTTAATAGTGAGATGGAAACTCAACCTCGACAGGTTGCAACCACCTATCCCAC
The DNA here is from genome assembly GCA_034641835.2 of Pinus albicaulis. Taxonomy (NCBI): domain Eukaryota; kingdom Viridiplantae; phylum Streptophyta; class Pinopsida; order Pinales; family Pinaceae; genus Pinus; species Pinus albicaulis. The sequence goes on along the minus strand of CM076572.1, from coordinate 899,155,237 downwards.
TTACTCCACCCCCCCTCCCCTCATAGATTACAATCAACTTTTTCTGTGATTTGAGAATTCCCTAACCAATAAACAACCTTGAGTCCTTATTAAAGATATAAACAATGATGCATGGAATGAAAAATCAAGAAGGAACCAACTCTAGAAGCTCCACCTCTAGAACCCCAAGATTTACCTTACCCTAAAATACTAAGCTAATAAAATCTTACTATTAAACTAGAATTTGACTTCTTGGGAAAACTTAGAAATGTGTGTGTAAAGATACCATTACTTCAGTCCATCAAGGATATGCCTATTTATTATAAAACAACTAGGGAAATATGTTCGAGGAGACCTGGGAGAAATAAGAAGGACCCCCAGTCTGTCTATGTTGTGGGAAATTTGTTAGAACTAATGATGGGTGAGACCTTAGCAACCAAGGATTCTGATCCCAGAAACCCACTGGTTAATGTGAAAATTAACAATGCTATTATTCATAACACATTTATCGATTTGGGTTCCTCAACTATTGTCATAACGTGAGAAACTATGGAAGCCTTAAGATTCTCTGGTCTTAGGTAGACCACCATGATATCACAACTTGCTAACAAATATATCATCAAACTGGAAGGGATATTAAAATATGTTGTACTTTTGGTGGATTCATGGGAATACCTTACAAATTTCATGATTTTGTAACCCAATACCTCCTCTGGGGGGGAATTCTTTGATATTGGGCAGACCTTGATTTGCCATTGTCAATAATTACATGATCAATAGGTCAAGAAACATGACTATATCACATGGGACCTATGAGAAAAAATTCACCCTTTATCCTCCTAACAAGCCTAATATAGAATCAAAAATACCCATATGGATTGAAGAAGATGATAGTGATGAAGAGGAAGAAATTTTTCAAGTCCTCTCTATGGATCAATACTTATCCATTCATGAGAAGACAAAGAATGACAACATCAATGGTTTCATAGCCTCCTCTTCTTCCTCAAATCGCGCACACCTTTGATCATATTCCACACCTCGAGATACAATTTTACATTAATTCAACAAGCACTTCACCTATATAAAATGAGTCTTCAGACAAGGAAAATCATTATTCCACTATAGAAACCATAAAAATAATTCCTAGCTATACCTTGAATATCAGACACGGGTTGAATAAACAACAAAAAGAGAAGTTAATAAAGGTAATACAAAGATACAGTGATTCCTTTTCTTTAGATTATACATACAAGAAGGGGATCCATCCTGAGTTATGTACACATCACATATATATCAAGGAAGGATCTATATCCATTCACCAACCCAGTGCTAGATGAATCTGGCACTGAGGAAAATCATAAAGGAGGAACTAAAAAAACTACTCGTAACCAATTTTATTTATCTAATTTATGAAAATCAATGGGTATCCCCCCTTATTGTTGTAACCAATAAAAATGGGAAATGAATAGTTTTTGTAGACTATCAATAACTTAAAAAAGAAACTTGAAAATACCATTTTTTGCTTCCTTTCATCGACCAAGTCCAAGATACTTTATAAGTAAAGAAATATTATTCTTTCCTAGATGGATTCAATATAACCTTATTCAAATCACACCAAAAGACCAATATAAGAATACATACACTTTTCCATGGGGGACATTTTCATATTGATTTCTACCATTGTGACTGTGTAATGCCCCTACCACCTTTCAACGAGTTGTAATTGGTATATTCTCTTATCTGATACATGACAATATATATGGATTATCTGATTAAGGTATGTTAGTAATGTTGTGCTAATTCCTCTTTCAGATTTTGAAACAAATTTTTTACATGTGCTTATGGGTTCAAGTTCTCTTGCAAGTTACTGAGTCTCATGAGTGATTTTTATGTTATTTTTATGAACAATTTAACATAAAATAAAGATTGAACAATGAAAATAAAAAGTATAATACATCACCATAGAACACATAACATAGTGATTTTATGAAGGAGTTCATGCCTCTTGGGCTACATCTCCTTGGTCTAGCTTCCATGTCTTGGGCCTCTATATTATGCTCAAATTTGAAAAATGATGTGTTTATAACGCTTTTTTGCTCCTAAAACCTGCTTCATTGAGTTCAAAACACTAAAAAATGGTACCTTAGTCTCTTTCTTCTCTCCATTTGATTGAAAATTGATTAATTTATGACCTCTACAAGTCTGCTCCACAATTTCCTCCCCAAATTTAGGTAACAGACACTAAATTTTGCTAATTGACACTAAAAATAGAAAATCCATCGGATTTGTCGAAACCATCAACTTAATCTGGATTAAGTTAAATAAACCTACTTATCTGCTAATTAAACTTTATTAACGCTAAATCCGATGCTTCGTTAATAATCCATATTAACATTGATTAAACGGTATCAGAGGTTAATTAAATGCATATTAGTGTTTAGAAAATGTGCTTATGGTTAAGTGCCCAACGCTTTCACCATGGTCTCCGAGCCTTGGTCATATGTCTTGAGGGTTGCTCCATGGGGTTGGCCCCCTCTGCCCCCATTGGTGCAATTCATAAAATTTAAATAGGCACAACAATGTATAGTGGTAAGAAATTTTTTGTAGGAGGATTGGTGGCACGACTTGTTAGGTGGGAAGAGGTCTCATGTTCGACCCCCGCCCGATCCTTCCAGTCCTTTATAATAATTTTACTCTGCCATGAGGGGGACACGTGGCGGCCCCAGGCTAAGACATGTGCCTCCTCCTCATTGGCCCAAACCAACCAATGTTAAATTTCTAACACATTCCGAAATGTGCCAACCGAATTCTGCCACTTGGCAGCCTTTCATTCGCTGGAGGAAAAGTTTGCCCAAAAATTGACCTGCCTAGTCAGCATGCCACGTCAGCAGTACAGACTGTTGACTAGGCTCCCTGTCTACATTTTCTTCTTTAAAATTTTCCTGTTTAATAAAACATACGTAACTATTTTTTGAATCCATAAGGAGTCCATTTCGCATGAAACGAGTTCCCCCACATTCAAAATGAAAAAGACTACGTGAATTTTCAGGTTTCGTGTCATTCCGAGAACTTTGATTTTTTAGCATAATTCTAAGCACATGATCATTCCTCCCCACTGAAAGCTTTTGGACCCCAAAATATCCTTCATTACTAAAAATTTGGATGAGGGTACAGTTCGCTCACCCTTCCAGTCTCAATCCACAGGAATTTTCCTAATTTCAACAATTTGAGCTTTTCATAAAAACTAATTTTTTTCCTTGATTCTAGAGACCCTGTCTTGCTATTGTAGACACCGTCATATTGCAATTTCCTAGAAATTGTAGAAAATAAAATTGTCCTTGACCTGGGGGTCGCTAGTTCTTGTAGTCGCAAATTTGAAAATTTAGGACAGGATGCGACTTTGCGACCTTACAACCTTGCGACCTGGAAGTCGCAAAGTCACTAGGTCGCATAGTCGCAAGGGTGAATATTTTATCGGTTTTGCGAATCTGCGACTATGTGACTAGTTTCAAAGAAAACAAGTCATGAACCAACCTTTGAAGGCAGAGTGCTTGAAAGGGGACTTTCTCAAGGCTCAAGGTTGAGGGTGCATCAGACTTACCTTTACTAGAGATATCAGGGGCTCCAAAATTTTAAGATGGGACTAAATTTTGGAGTGTGTTGTAGTGGCTACAACAAATGGCGATTCACTGGTAGAACCCATAATCTCTATCGGTGATTCATATTGAGGGGGGTGGGAGGGCTTAGCAAGTTGTTCCTTTCATCTCATGGATCTCACTACTTCCATCTCTGGCTCTTACGTGTTTCCTCCACATGTTTGCACTGTGCGGGACGTTAGTTCACCATGCTTTCATTTATGGAGACCAGACAAAAGGGGTCAGAGTAACCTCGTGGGCCTCAAGGATTCGGTATAGTTATTTGTTCCCCTTGTGTTTCTTCGCTACTAGTGAACTTGGCGTTCTTGGCAGAGTCACTGCCTATGAGTCATAGACATTTCTCTGTTGCCAGCGAGCCTAGTCAGTACCCCAACAGAGTCATCGCAGCACCTCTCTACGCAGGAAGCCTTTCTCAATCCTTTACCCTTTATTTCATGTACTAATAGCACTTATTTTAATGTGCTCGAGGCACTTATTTTGAATGTGCTCAGGGCACTTATTTGAATGTGACAAGTATTTCCTAGGCAGACGAGGCATTCCAACTTATGTTACTTACAAGAGAGGTTTTCCTGGTCTGCATATAGGGACCTTTTGGGTTGGCCTTGTTCCCATTTTGTCTAGGGACCTATTTCACCAAAACTTCCTCTCGTACAGCAGTCCATGTTCCCCTTCCGTCTAGCAACCTATTTCACCGAAACTTCGTCTCGTACAGTAGTCCCTCGAGTTAGCATACTAGATGAGCTACTTGCGCTTGGGTCTTGTGACTTAGTCCTGTTTTCCCCACAGGGCATCTATCATAGGAAAGCTTGGGCCATTTTGGGTTCCAAGGCCGATTCTTCACCAGTAAAGATTTCAGTATAGCCTACCAATCGAGTAACTACTACGTCTATCCCTCAACTTGAGGTGTTAGGGGAACGGATTTCTAAGAGCTTGCTCGAAGCAAGCTATTTATTGAAACACATAAAACAGACGAAAAACAAGAGTTGTAAGAAAAGGAAAATGACTATGGTATAGAGCATGGTGATGACCTCTGGGGCTGTCATATTAAATAGTTCTTGAGGTCATGTCCATTTACCAGGGAACCTTGATCCTCCCTTCTAAGGTCTGGAGTCTATATCAATGTCACATGGTTCGGGTTTAGGTTCAGGTTCAGCAATGATTAGGTTTAGTTTGAGTTCGAAATTTTTGATGAGGTTCGGATGAGGTTCGCCATTAGGTATATATATATATATATAATGAATTATAGGCAATGAATAGGTTTGGTTTGAGTTCGAATTTTTTGATGAGGTTCGGATGAGGTTCACCATTAGGTATATATATATAATGAATTATAGGATAAAATAGTAAGAAAAAACACCAGTAAACATCAAAAATACTATCACAGATATGGAAACTGCAAGGATAAATTACAAGCTTCATTTGTGACATGAAGTTATGAGTTTTAATCTAAGTCACCTGACATGGGGACACGGACGTGCTACATGGATTCGATGTTATCTTGGACACCGTATCTTTGAATAGGACACGCTCCGATAAATATATATTATTTTTATTAAAATATAGATATATATATATATATATATATGGAAAATTAGATATTTGTTACACAAATTCATAAAAATTCATTGATTCAAACATAGATCTTCATCGAGATGTAAGTTTTACAAACATGATACATTGATACACATGGGGCCACTAGTCCCGAATACAGTGAAGACTTTTCTTCAGCTTAATGAAGAAGAAATTAGTATTCTAGTAACTCCAACCTCTGTCTATGTTTAAAATACTAATAGTACTCTATTCAGAGGGTTTATTTTTCTCATTTAAAATAGAGACAACTAAATGTACTTTTGCAGGTGCAGATTCTCAAAGTGAGACACCCCATGTGTGAGTGAGGTGTTGTATTGGTTGTCCCTTTGTTTTTAGTTCACACATTTCACTGATGCAAGTTTGAAATTTTTTTGTCGTAGGTTTGTTAATGCATCTAGAGCATTTGTGTTCCATGTTTATGGCCAAGCAGAGCTGCTTAAAGCGTGCACAAAGTGAGAAATGAGAGGCCAAATGGCCTTTTTAAAAGTTGTGGAGGGCTTCTCTCCGTTGGTCGTGTCCACCGTATCGGGACATGATCGTGTTCGTACAGGACACGATCGGGACACGATCCACTGGACATGAATTTGGAAGAATCATGTCTAATTCGCTAGATTCGAGACATGATGGCCCAGACCAGTGAATTCGGTTTCTTAGGTTTTGATCTATGGACTTGATCAATGGCTATGAGGTTTGAAGAGGTTTGTCGAACCTCAACATTTTTTTAAGGTTCGCCAAAATTTGAACCTCAAGGTTAAAGTTCGATGAACCTTGTGACATAGGTATATATGTGTGGGAACCGACCTTTTCTTTGACCTGGAAGGGACCTATCCACAGGGCTTGGAATTTTGTGTGTTTCCCCTTATCCTCAAGAGCTTTGTCCCACTTGATGACGAGATCACCAACCTTGAAAACCTTGTTTCCGACAGATTTTTTATCCAACCATCATTTTATTTGGCTCTAGTGGATGGCGATTTTTTCCTAGGCTTTCAACCTTTCCTCCTCCAGTTTGAAAAATGTGTCTATACGGGCTTGTAAGGAAGGACACGAGGTACCATGTGTTGACTGCGACAACTAAATGGTCGGGAGAGATAGGTTAGGAGGGAGGATTGCTTCTTTGCCATAGACTAAAAAAATGGGGAGGTGCCCAAGGATTTTTTGGGTGTGACCCAATCAGCCCAGAGGGCATTATGGAGGGTGTTGTGCCAGTTTCGGTGGTGGGATAGCGAAGTATTTTTGATGATACAGATGAGGTTTTTACTAGTTGAATCGGCTAAACCTTTTCCTTGGGGATAGTAGTTGGTGGAATGTTTGAGCACTATACCATTTTCTAAAGCTAAATAATATAACTTGAATGACGAAAAATAAGTAGCATTATAAAAAAAAAGGGAGGTTGGAACGCCAAACCTGGTCATGATGTGCTGAGTGATGAAAGCTATTACCTCTTGATCATTGATTTGATGCAACGGTATTTCTTCAACCCACCTTGTGAAGTAGTCCATAGCTGTAAGGATATATCGATGCTTCTTAGAGGAATGTGGAAAAATTTCCCCGATCACATCTATTCACCACTGCTGAAATGGTTCTTCCACCAAGATGGACTGTAACAGAACGGATGCTCGTGACTCCCTGTTGGAAAAATTTTCACATTACAGGCATCTCCAAACATAGGCGTGTGCATCCTTGAGCAGAGTGGGACAATAAAAACTATCACGCATAATTTTGTGAGTTGTGGCATCTCCTGCATAGTGTCCACCAGCTGGGCCATCATGTAGTTCCTTCAGGACCTATTGAGCCTCATTATGTTCTAAGCAGCGTAGCAAGACTCCGATGTGGTGCTTGCGGAACATTTTACCCTACACTAGCTGGTAGGATGTAGCCTTTAGCCTTATTGCACGTTTCTGCTAGGTGGTTAAGGTGGGGTCCATAATACCACGACCAAGATATTTTTGGAAATCAATGTACCAAGATGGGGTGTTTTGCTGAGGTGTACTGTCGGCTTGGTACATGTCTATTTCATGGTCCCAACATTCCTCTTCATTGCAAACAATGTTACCGATGAAATAGGTAACCACTATATGTGAAGATCTAATATAATCAATCCTTGAAAGATAATTTATTCAAAAAACAATACATCCTACAACTCTAATTCAACTTGTTCAAAGTAGAGGAAAAATATTGAGATGGTTCTTGACTCAAGAAGTCCACCTTTGCCTCAACTATCACTTAATGAATCAGAGATTAAAATCAAGAACTTAAGATGGATAAATTGTTAATGAAAGAAGCTCTTAACTTAAGAGACACATAAAATATTTCATCATAATTTATTCATCTCAATACTCAAAATCACAATAAGAAACTACTTGCATGCAAACCAAAGAAACTAATTATAATTCATCATTTTAATAGAAGGGATGTTCAACTTGAACACCTGTTTTTCCAACTTGATAAAGTGATGAACAAATTATGAACTAATGAAACCAATCATTATGCATGAACCATGAAACAATCTGAAATAAAGCTTTGAAAAACCAGTTCTACAATCATCAGATTTACAAGGAAATAAAACTAGTTAACAAGAAAGTGTACTTAGCTTGGAATGGGGGCCCTTCCACCCTTGCCTTGCACACTTGATAAATGATCTCAGAAGCTTAACTTCAGTTGCACATCCACATCATTGAACAAAAAAATGATAACAACACAAGTCTTCAAATTAACTCCTCAATCCAAAGTTGTCACAATATAAAAGTATAATAAGTCAATAATAATAATACATAAGCCATCAAAGCTTTGGCTTTAAATAAGAAGTCTCATGAAACAAACTGATCTATTTTTACTCAAACAAACCCATCTACTCTCATCCACCTATCTAATTCGAATTCATTATTCTTATCCCAAGAAATATGGCCAATCCCATAGAATCTCAAAACTGCCCTATTTCTATGGGATTTCTAAATGACTAGTCATGATTGACTAGAACCAAATGGGCCTAATAAAGCTTGTTCTGTTCGAACTAAGCATAGGTGGCTTAATCCTAGTTGCCAAGCTGTCCATCCATGCATTCAATTCGTGCCCAAGTGTCCTGCAACCACATCAACCATAGAGCTATTACGGGAATTTCTGAATCTGCCAATTTTGCACTAAAAACCAAACTTTCATAAAAACTTTAGAATTTGAAAAATTAAAATTAAATACCTGAATAGATATCAAATATATATCAAAATGGAATAAATGAATGGAAAATGGATGGGAAATAGATGGATTAGTAAGTTTCTTTGAGCAAAATAAGACCAAAACTAAGGCCCAACATCTCTCCCTTGCTTATCATCAAGCATGTCCCCATGCTTGCCTATTCCTCTTTGACCTTCTTCTTTCTGAAGTAGATGTTGTACTTGTAGATGCTTCCTATTGTGCTGCCCTTGCCAAACAATCCAAACATGTGTCATGTCTTTCCTTGAACAAAGCTGCTTTGACCTTCTGTTTTTCATACTTGGCCTGCCACATATTCTTTTCCTTCAACCACTTAAATGCTTGTTTAGAAATTAGATCATTTTTCCTTTTCAATCTCCCCAACTCTTCTTTCAATTTTTCATTTGCTTTGACCAATTTAGCATTATCTTTCTTATTTGCTTTGTTTTCTTCTTTTAACTGTTTTTCCACAATTTTGCTAATTTCTAATTGGTCAGTTAAGTCCCTGATTCTTCTATCATTGATTTATTTTTCAAAATCTTGGGTTGTTTTCATTAATGATGCTGCTGCTTCATCATCATATGAATAATCCCTCTCAAATTCTTCTTGTGGTCTTGGGAAATATGTTTCTTCTTCCTTGTCTAAGTTAATTGGACTTTTATTTGTAAATCTTTTGGGAATAGACATAACAGATATTTCATTTTCCATGGCCATATTATTTTGCTGTTTGGCTCTTGTTCTGGGATACAAGGGTGAGTTCATCAATCCTCTGCTTTCCTGCTCTGTTTTGTCTTGTACTTCCTTAATCTGTTCAGTAAAATGATTTTTAATCATGAATTCTCTCCACACTATGCCCTGTGACCTCACCTGATACTCAACTAGGATTTTGATCAATCCTTGATGATACATCTGTCCTGCTTTAGGCCTGTTTTCATGTTTTGCTGTTTCAATCATTCTTAAGAGGCTCTTATATAGGAAATAAGGCAAATTAATCCTATCTTCTCCCTTAATATGCTGTAGAAGTTTAACATGATACAAATGGGCAACACTATATCCTCGATCACAAGTCCTTTCTTAAATCCGCCTTCTTGCTTTTCCGGAGTGATTTTCACTATTTTGCTGCTTCAAACGCCTTCTCTCTTCTCCGGAATGATGTTTTGTTTCAAAACGCCTTCTTTCTGAGCTCTGGCAATGAGGACTGAGGTCTAAACGGTCATGAATTGACCGAGTTCATGGTTGTACTGTGCCTATTGGTGTTATGATGCGCAGTTGGTATGGCCGTCCTCTTTGACCAGTCACCTGACTGTGTCATGAGGATGCCAAATCATCATTTTGTTTTGAATGTTATTACCACCGCCGTGTGCTATGTTTGAATGATATGCACGTATTGTCACCACCGTCGTGTGCTATGTTTGAATGATATGCACGTATCATTGCCACCGTCGTGTGATATTTTGAATGATATGCATGAATTATTTCCACCGTCGTGTGCTTATACGTGCAATGATACTCCGGCATTGTATATGCAATTATCATTTCACCATACCCTACCAATTATGCAACCTTGCCAGATCATAACAATCGTGCCATATGGCCGTCCTCCATTTTTGTATGCGCCCTTTCCTATCATATACCTTCGCTTATCCTTATGCCATATGCGCGTTGGTTTCATATACCATATGTATTAACCTTATATCTTTTGCGTTGGATTTTATATAAATGGCTTTAACGCATTCCTTATTTGAACTATGGTATATAGTTTAATATAGCGCATTATTTGCTTTGCCTTATATGCACACCTTTATGATTTTAAAATGACCATCTTAGGTCATGTTTAAAATCATCACCATACTAATGCTTGATTTGTATGTGCAGGTGGAAGAAGTTGTCCTAGCTTGGTCTTTTGCTTCTAAAGAAAAATACTTAGGATTATAGGGAATATGTATAGGAAATGTGTATGAATGAAATGGAATATATATAGGGGTAATAGGAATATAGGATATGTATAAGGAATAATGAATATCCTCAGGTACTAACTTCAACTTAACAAAAACTAAAAATTTCTAAGAAAAATTTGAATTTTAAGCACAAAATGACTATACATATACTCCCCTGGATGATGTTTGTACAGGTGGAATGAAATCAGATGTTGTAGATGAATCAAAAAGTAAATTTTATTGCTGCTCCTTGTTCTTCATGCTCTGGTTCTTGAATTGAAAAATCAGGTCCCTTTGTAATGATTCTTTGTTTCAGGTCCCTCTGTACTGCTTACATAATATGCACATGTTGTTTTGACATTGGCAGGTCTCTCAAGTCCCTCTGTATTGATTTCTTCTTTCAGGTCCCTCTGTTGACAATACAAGTTCCTTCTATACTTCAGCTTTCCAGCTAAAGATCTAATACAAGTCTCCCCCTTGTTTAAGATATGACTTGTCCTCAAGTCAGTTGTTGATGGAGAGTACCTGTATTGAAATTATGTGAGAACAGTAGAACAAGAAAAAGGAATTCATAGAGTCCAAGTTGCCCTGGTTTTCCCCTATGAATTCGTGTTTGCTTAGTGCCAGTTGCCTGGTTTTCACTAGCAAACAAATTATTTTTTTATGTTTTTTTTTTATTTTTTATTTTTTTATTATTTTTTATTTTATTTTTATTTTTTATGTTTTTTTTTTATTATTCAACTACAGGACTGGAAGATGGCTGAGCCTGGTGTGCCATGACTTCCAGTTCTGTATCTTCTGTCAGTTGTTTCATAAATGCTTCTTTACTGATAGGCCTATTATAAACTTTGAGCCTATGTCCATTCACTATAAAGGAGGTGGAGTCCTGGTCAATTGTCTTGATTTTGACTGCTCCATTGTCGAAGATTTCATCAATTTCATATGGACCTAGCCAGTGTGTTGTGAACTTTGCTTTGAAATCTTTGAACTTGGAGTCAAAAAGTAATGCCCAATCTCCCTTGCGAAATGTCTTTGTTTTGATATATCTGTCGTGCCACTTCATTCTTTGTTGTTGCACCAATGTAGTATGTTCTATGGCTTGTTGACGATGCTCATCCAATTGATTCAGTTCCATGATCCGCTGCTGTTGTGCTTCTGTCAGGTCTAGTCCTAGTTCAGCTGCTAGTCTGTATGTTTGTATTTGAAACTCTATAGGCAATAAGGCCTCTTTCTCATATACTAGCTGGTATGGACTAAAACCAGTTGTATTCTTCCATGTGATTCTGTAGGCCCATAGTGCATCTTTTAATTTTTCAGACCAATCTTTTCTGTTCAGCTGTACTGTTTTTGTCATGATATTTTCTAGGACTTTATTTGTTGATTCAACCTGCCCATTTGCTTGAGGATGATATGGTGTAGATTTCCTATGTTTGATCTTGTATTTCTCTGTTAGATCTTGTACCAACTTTGATGTAAATTTTGTTCCTTGATCTGTTACAATTTGTCTAGGTACTCCATATCTGACAAAGATTTCTTCAAAAAGAAAGGTGACCACTGTATCTTCTGTTGCTCTGTTCACTGCTTTAGCCTCTGCCCACTTGGTTACATAATCTTTACATACTAAGATGTACTTCTTTCCATTTGATGGTGGATTGATGGGTCCAACAAAGTCAAGTGCCCATTGCTCAAATGGTTCTATGAGGACCTGTGGCTTCAGCGGCATCTCATCTCTTGTGATTGGTCTCCCTGTTCTCTGGCAACTGTCACATTGCTTGACATATTTCTTAGAGTCTTTAAAGATGGATGGCCAGTAGTAGCCCAGTTGCAGCACCTTATATGCTGTTCGTTTATCTGCAAAATGGCCACCACATGGTTCATCGTGACATGCCCTTAGAATATCTAATATTTCATCTTCTCGCACACATTTTCTAATTATCAAATCTGAACCAGTATAAAATAAATCACCATTTACCCAACTATACCTAGAACTCTCTCTAACAATTTTGTGTCTTTGCTTTTTAGTGAATTGGGTTGGAAACTTTCTAGAAGATAAATAGTTTGCAATGTCTGCAAACCATGGTGTTCTTACTGTGATAGCAAACAGGTGTTCATCGGGAAAGTTATCTGCAACCGGATTTGGATCATTGGGTGAATGTATGCGGGACAGAAAGTCAGCCACTTGATTTTCCTTGCCTGGTCGGTCTTGTATTGTGATATTAAATTCTTGCAATAACAGTAACCATCTTGTTATTCTTCCATTGGTTATGGGTTTATTCATCAAGTATTTGATTGCTGAATGATCTGTATGAATAAAAACTTGATATCCTGTTATATAATGTCTGAATTTGTTTACTGCATGTATAACGGCTAACATTTCTTTCTCGGTGACTGTATAGTTCAATTCTGCAGGTGTTAGATTCTTGCTTATAAAGTATATTGCATAATTGAAAAAGTTCTCTTTCTGTCCAAGGGAGGCACCTATTGCAGTATCAGATGCATCAGTTGATATATGAAATGGCAAAGACCAATTTGGTCCACGGAGAATGGGTGCAATTGATAATTTCTCTTTGAGATTTTGAAATGCATTTTGACAGTCATTTGTCCAGTGAAATTCAATATCTTTTGCTAATAGTTTAAACAGAGGTTGGGCTATTTTACTGAAGTTTTCAATAAATCGTCTATAATAGCCTGCATAACCTAAGAAACTTCTTACCTCTTTTTGTGTTGTAGGAGGCATTAAGTTTACTAGGACTTGGATTTTTGCTGGATCCACTTTAATTCCTGAAGCAGAAATATGGTGTCCCAAAACTATTCCTTCTGTCAACATTATATAGCATTTCTCATTGCTTAATGACAAATTTGTTTCAATACATCGTTTCAGCACTTTCTCAAGATTATTTAGGCAATCATTATATGTGTTTCCATAAACTGTAAAGTCATCCATATAAACCTCTACACATTCATGAATTAGATCATCAAAGATTGCAAGCACTGCTCGTTGAAAAGTTGCAGGTGCATTACATAAACCAAATGGCAAAACATTATATGCATAGGTTCCCCATGGGCAAGTGAATGTTGTCTTGTCTTGGTCTTCTGTTGCTATTCTAATCTGGTTGTACCCGCTAAACCCATCTAAGAAAGAGAAGAATTTCTTTCCGGCCAATGAGTCTAACACTTGATCAATAAATGGTAGAGGAAAATGATCTTTGAGTGTAGCTTTGTTTAGTTCTCGATAATCCACACATACCCTCCACTTTCCATTTTTCTTTGGAACAATAACCAGTGGAGAAACCCATTGACTATCTGAAATAGGATAGATGAACCCAACATTTAATAATTTTTGCAATTCTTCTTTCACTATTTCTTTCATCATGGGATTCATTCGTCTTTGAGGTTGTCTTACAGGTTTGAGTTGATCATTTGTATAGATGTGGTGGACACATGTGTTAGGATGGATTCCTTGCATGTCAGTATAATCCCAGGCAAAAGCTTTTGAATATTTCTGTAATAATGCAATTACCTCTTGCTCTTGTTCTGATTGCAACTCATTTCCAATGTTTAAATGTTTTCCAGGATTTACCTCAATTGTTTTTATTGTTGGATTGGAAATTGTGTTTACAGGAAAGATGTCTATAAAAGAATTTCGCAAAGTTTGAAAAGTACAGGTTTCCTGAAAGCATTGATTTAAAAGGTTATTTGCAGCTTCATATTGGACTTCTCTAAGCTGCTCTGAAATACTTGGTTCTGAAATGAAAAGATCCATTAAGTCTTCATTCTCTTCTTCTTCTCTCAAATCAAAGAATTGATTTATACTTAAAATTGATTTAGTTTGCTGTTTTTCTTGAGCTTCAAGCACTGATTCCAAAGAAGTTGATTGTGCAGGTGAATAAAGAGCAATGTGTTTCTTTTCATCTCCATGTGAAATAATCATGCTTCCTGATCTGCATCCTATAAAGGCATCAGCGGAAGCTAACCATGGTCTGCCTAAAATTAGAGGATGTCCTCCCAAATTTGTTTTTGGTTGCAGAATAAGGAAGTCAACAGGATACTCCCATGAATCCAAAGAGACTATAATATCTTCCAATATTCCTTCAGGAACAACTTTAGATCTGTCTGCCAATTCTAAGATTGTAGAGGTTGATCTAATGTTGTTCAAATGCAAAGTTTTCATGGTCTCCATTGTCATTACATTTATAGCTGCTCCCAAGTCTATTAATGTGTTTGGTACTGAGAAATTATTTATTGATATAGTAACCATAGGGATACCAGGATCAATATATTTTTCTACTTTGGTTTGTGTAGACATGAGACTTGCTAGTTTACCAATGACTTGGATTGTAGTAGGATCCTTCTTCTTTTTCTGTGATTTCTTAATGCACAATTCCTTTATTGTTTTAGCATATATTGGTATTTCTTTAATTGCCTTCAACAAAGGAATTTTTACATAAGCATTTTTTAACTCATCTAAAATATCAAATTAGGGAAGGGTTATTTCTTTTTGTTGTTCCACTAACCTTTCAGGATAAGGTGGTGTTTGTGTTGTAATGTTTGTTCCTTTCTGAATTTGTATCTTAGTTTGTGATGTTTCAGGTGATTCTCCTTGTTCAGTTGGTTCTTCTATAATTGGAGGAGAATCCTTTTAAGCACTTTTCCAGACCTTAGATGGACTTCATTAAGAGGAAGAATTGAATATGTGGGAAAACATGTTGCTTCCTCTACAGTGTATGCAGCTTTGTCCACCTTATTATTCGGATTTGCAATTGGTTGGGCTGGTAATTGAGTTGGTCTGGGTTGATTTGTGGGTAGCTGTAACTGTTGTGGTTGGGTCAACAACGGTGGAGGATTCTGTTGCGGATATGGGATGGATTGTGGATATGCAGAATGTTGTTGTTGAAATGGTATGGATTGAGGATATTGTGGATATGTGAATGGCTGTTGGTATTGTTGCTGGTATTGTTGTTGATATTGTTGAGGTGGCTGGTTTCCATAACCATATCCTCTCCAACCTTGTGCAGGTTGTTGTGGATATTGTTGTGGAGGCCAAGCTTGCCATGGCATTGGAGGGGTCCAAGGATTTTGAGGTGGATAGAGGTAATTTTGTTGAGGGAATTTTTGTTGATTTTGTTGAGGCATCCTAGGTTGCCATGGTCTTCGTGGTGCTACATAATAAAAACCTTCCATTCCTGGCACTTCTTCCATTGAATTCATTTGTAATTCTTTCAATTTTAGACAATTTTCTATGGAATGCTTTTCTGTACAAAGACCACAAACCTGAACACTCTGAACACTATCCAAAGGACATTCTCTCAATGGATGTTTCTTTCTACATTTGGGACAAAAGATTGCTAGAGCTTGTTCTTGTTCTTCTTTCCTCTTATTTGCCTTTAGCACATCTACTTGTGTCCCTAATGTACTCAAGAGATCTGTTTTGAAATTCTCCAATAAACTTCCTATTTCAGCTCTTGTTATCCCTCCTGCGGCTGACTTTGCTGCTTTTGAACTTACTTCTCTTCTTCCTGTTTTTGCTCTTCCTCTAGAATAATTTTGACATAAGTCAACAATTTCATCGAATGGTAGGTTTGAAATATCTCCTTTACCCATCACATTCAAGATGTCAAGGTATTCATCCCTTATACCCTTGAGAAAGATTGTTCGAATGGTTTCTTGATTTAGAGAGTGTTGTTTAGATTTTTGTAGATTATATAAAAATCTTTCCAAATATTCTTCTAAACTTTCATCTTCTTGTTGTGTCATTCTGAAAATATCTTCCTTTGAATCTCTAGATCTACAATAAGCTTGATATTTTTTTAGGAAGACTGATCTCATATCATCCCAAGAAGCTATTGTTTGTTCTCCTAAACCCATAAACCATTTCAAAGCTGCTGCTTTTAATGTTGCAGGGAAAAGACGAAGTTTATGAATGTCATCAGTGTATCCATATGTTCTACATAGAATATAAAATTCAAACATAAATGAATCAGGATCTTCTGTGGACATTCCATAAAAAATTGGCAATACAGAAGGTGGAATATTTTTCATTTTCACTTCTTCTCCTAATATTGCACTTGTGTCTATTATTGGAAAGCCAAAAGTAGTCTCATCTTCTTGTCTTTTTCGATCATTTTCTATTTTTCTATCATTTTCTTGTTTTGCGTCCTCCTCTCTTTTTCTTCTCCATTCTGCTTGTTGTCTTTCATATGCAGCTCATTGTTCAGGAGTGAGAATAACAAATCCATGTCCCTCTTCTGCCATTGGTTGATTTGTTTCAATTTTAAGTGGAGTTTCAGGTTGGTCGAAGATAGGAGGATTTATGGATGGAAATAAAGATTGTTTTCCTTTGATAATTTCTTTTTGTTTTCCAGAAGTTGAAGATTGTTTTTGCTTTTCTTCCCAAGCTAACAAAGTTTGTCTCTCAATCAAAGTTAATCTTTGTCCACTTCTTTGTTTTTCTGCCAATTCCTCAATGATTGGATTACCAGTAACTGGGGTGTTTGATGATCCTATCTCTATTTGTGGGGGGTTTTTAATAAATCTACCTTGAGGATCTCTATGTCTAGGCATAAAGAAACATAACTAAAAAGTGTAACTACTGTTTTTTTTTTTTTTTCTTTCTATTGACTATGCCGATATTTGCCTCCCCGGCAACGGCGCCAAAATGTTGAGCTAATTTATGTACCTAAACTAACACAATTATTTATTATCAATCCGGGTTGTTTATGCTTTGAGGCAAGTTCACTATATGTGAAGATCTAATATAATCAAACCTTGAAAGATAATTTATTCAAAAACAATACATCCTACAACTCTAATTCAACTTGTTCAAATTAGAGGAAAAATATTGAGATGGTTCTTGACTCAAGAAATCCACCTTTGCCTCAACTATCACTTAATGAATCAGAGATTAAAATCAAGAACTTAAGATGGATAAATTGTTACTGAAAGAAGCTCTTAACTTAAGAGACACATAAAATATTTCATCATAATTTATTCATCTCATTACTCAAAATCACAATAAGAAACTACTTGCATGCAAACTAAAGAAACTAATTATAATTCATCATTTTAATAGAAGGGATGTTCAACTTGAACACCTGTTTTTCCAACTTGATAAAGTGATGAACAAATTATGAACTAATGAAACCAATCATTAAGCATGAACCATGAAGCAATCTGAAATAAAGCTTTGAAAAACCAGTTCTACAATCATCAGATTTACAAGGAAATAAAACTAGTTAACAAGAAAGTGTACTTAGCTTGGAATGGGGGCCCTTCCACCCTTGCCTTGCACACTTGATAAATGATCTCAGAAGCTTAACTTCAGTTACACATCCATAGCATTGAACAGCAAAATGATAACAACACAAGTCTTCAAATTAACTCTTCAATCCAAAGTTGTCACAATATAAAAGTATAATAAGTCAATAATACATAAGCCATCAAAGCTTTGGCTTTAAATAAGAAGTCTCATGAAACAAACTGATCTATTTTCACTCAAACAAACCCATCTACTCTCATCCACCTATCTAAGTCGAATTCATTATTCTTATCCCAAGAAATATGGCCAATCCCATAGAATCTCAAAACTGCCCTATTTCTATGGGATTTCTGAATGACTAGTCATGATTGACTAGAACTAAATGGGCCTAATAAAGCTTGTTCTGTTCGAACTAAGCATAGGTGGCTTAGTCCTAGTTGGCAAGCTGTCCATCCATGCATTCAACTCGTGCCCAAGTGTCATGCAACCACATCAACCATATAGCTATTACGGGAATTTCTGAATCAGCCAATTTTGCACTAAAAATCAAACTTTCATAAAAACTTTAGAATTTGAAAAATTAAAATTAAATACCTGAATCAATATCAAATATATGTCAAAATGGAATAAATGAATGGAAAATGGATGGAAAAATAGATGGATAAAT